>PVJN01050083.1:0-14982 GCA_004026805.1 Lasiurus borealis
GGGGGGGGGGAGGAGACATATGTACTACTATTTGTAATACAAAAAAGATAAATAAATCCCAGATACCAGGGCCTCCACTTGGATCACTGGGGGGACGTGGCTGGCCTGCAAACCAGCACAGGCTGCTCGCCCAGGCCACCCCATGCTCCAAGAGAACCTCCACCCTGATCTGGGCCATGCTTCAGGGCAAAGCAGCTCGCCCTCACCCATGCACTAGGCCTCTATCCTATCTAATAAAAAAAGAATATGTAGATTGACCATCACTCCAACATACGAGATGGCTGCCCCCATAAGGTCAAAGATCCTGCCCCCATATGGTCACAAGATGGCCAGCAGGGGAGGGCACTTGGCAGGGACCAGGCCTGCAAGGGAGGGCAGTTGGAGGTGATCAAGCCTGCATGGGACCCATCAAGAAGTGAATCTAAAAATCAAGTGAATAAAAAAATTTGATGAACAGAATAAACTGATGAATATAATAGAATTAGGGGCATAGGAAGGGAATGGACTAACAATTCTCAGGGGGGAAGGAGGTTTGAGGGGTGCAGGAAGAGATTGGACAAAAATCTTACCCTTATGGATGAGGACAGTGGCGGAGGGTAAGGGCATGGGGTGGGGGGTGGGGAATCAGATGGAAAGGAGCTATGGAGAGGGGAAAAAAAGAGAAACATCTGTAATAAACTGAACAATAAAGATTTATTTAAAAAAATAAGTAAATAAAAATTCTGCTGGGGAGGGCAGTTAGGGGTGACCAGGCTGGCAGAGGAGGGAAGTTGGTGGTGAGCGGGCCTACACGGAAGGGCATTTGAGGGGAACCAGTCCCACAGTGGAGGTCAGTTAGGTGTGACCAGGCCCACAGGGGCGGGTAATTAGGGTTGACAAGGCCTGCAGGGGAGGGCAGCTATGGACAAATTGGCTAAGCAGTTAGGCATCAATCAGGCTGGCAGGGGAGTGGTTAGAGGGTGATCACGCTGACAGGCAGAAGCAGTTAGGGGCAATCAGGAAGGCAGCTTATTTGGGAGCCAGCAGTTCTGGATTGTGAGAAGGATGACCCACTACCTGTTTAGGCCCAATTGGGATCAGGCCTAAACGGGCAGTTAGACATCCCTTGAGGTGTCCCAGGTTGCAGATGGTGCAGGCTGGGCTGAAGGACCCCCCTTCCCCACCTTGTTGGAATTTTGTGCACTGGGCCTCTAGTATATATGCATTATATATGAATTCGTGCATAAGTGCGGTCTAATCAGCCTGGTCAGTGGGAGCAGACATGAGTGGTTGACCAGCCTGCCTGCTGGTCAAACTCCTGGTCAAGCGAACAATTTGCATATTAGCTTTTTATTATATAGGATATATACTGAGTGGCCAGATTATTATGCATTTAGAGATCATAATAATCTGGCCACTCAGTGTATAACAAACCAGTTAGACAAACCATCCACCCTACTTTTTTTCCCCATTTATCACCCCTTGAAATTTCTGGGTCATTCACCTCTAAATTTTAGCTTCGAACTTGAATGTGTGTGTAGTTGTCACAAAATTATTCCAGCTCTACATTTCATGAATAGGAAGTTTTTCTCTATTCCTGGTAATATGCTCCAATTCTAATAGTATCCTCTACTGTAGGATCTCACCACCAAGATCATGCAGCTGATCAGTATTGCTCCAGTGTACCTTCAGCATGACTTTATCACCAGCCTACCTGAAATCCTAGGGGATTCTCAGCATGCTGATGTGGGGAAAGAACTAAGGTGGGTAAGCACCTTGTTGCCATTCTAAGGAAGGCTTCACCCTGGAAACCTTAACACTTCATTGTGAAAACAGTAATAGTAATGTGTTCTTTTTTATGTAAAAGGATGATACTTGCCTATAATAAGCAGGATGCGGGATTTGACTTGTTTTTCTAATAGTATATATTTAGTAGACCTACTTAGTTTCTTTTAAAGGTCTATCTGTTGTGACTGTACAAACTGGCTTAAGATTAGTTATACAAATTTTGTTTATGGAGACTTTAACATGTTTCCTTCCTTTCCTTAGCATTTCCTCCACCCCAGGCGTCCTCAGTCATGAGTACATATCCAAATCATTTGTGAAGCTTATTAAACATATACATTCTTTGGTTCCTAAATGATTCATTCTAAAGCACATTGCTGCATTAGATCCATTGCCAAGACTCACTATTTAATATCATTTATGTGAAAAATAGTAATTGTGCTAGGGCAATAATTAGGAGAACAGTATCCTTATGTATTAGTATTTCTAGTTTGTGTATTTTAAAAACATATTTTTATTGATTTCAGAGAGGAAAAGGGAGAGAGAGAGAGAGAGAAACATCTATGATGAGAGAGAATCATTGAGCAGGTGCCTCTTGCAGAACCCCCATTGGGAATCAAGCCTGTAAACTGGGCAGGTGCCCTAGACAGGAATCAAACCTATGATTCTTCAGTCCACAGGCCGATGTTCTATCCTCTGAGCTAAATGAGCTAGGACTAGCGTTTCTGTTTTAATGCAACTTCACTTTTCCTAGAAGTAGTAGTTTTTAAAAATCTGGTTTATAATACTTTCTTTTCTCTAGTTGTCTACAAAGCTACCTCCAAAAATGCTCAGGGATTTCTTGTCTTTGTGCTTTGGGACAGATGTTCCCTCTGGGTATAGTACTATATCGTTCAGTTTGCCTGCTTAATTCCAGCATGTTCTTTTGGGTAGCCTTCTCTACCCTTTGTTTCTGTAGCACCCTGCATATATATCTATCATATTTATCACATGCCATTATAATTATAAGTTTTCTTTTTCCTTTTCTCAGAAAAGATATGTACCAAACTCAGTAGTGGGTTTCCTTTGTTTTGAGTAGTGGGAATGCTAAGGGAGGACATCTTATTTCTACTCTGTTTGAATTTTTTATAATGAACACATGTTTTTTTAATCAGAACAATTTTTTTAAATATATTTTATTATTTTTACAGAGAGGAAGAGAGACAGATAGTTAGAAACATTAATCAGCTACCTCCTGCACACCCCCTACTGGGGATGTGCCTGAAACCAAGGTACATGATGCCCTTGACTGTAATTGAACCTGGGACCCTTTAGTTCGCATGCCGATGCTCTATCCACTGAACCAAACTGGTTAGGACCAGAACAATTTTAAATGAAACATACTTTTAACAGATTTCATGGGAAGTAAGTATAGCCTTTCTTCCCATACTCTGAGTGATTTTCCCCAAGTTGTTATCTGCCCAGCTCTGATAAAAGTTACACAGCTTTTCTTTATTCACAGTGACCTTCTAACAGAGAATACTTCACTTACTGTCCCTATCCTGGATGTCCTTTCCAGCCTCCGGCTTGACTCGCAGCTCCTGTCTGAGGTAGGGAAGATTCTACTCTCCAGAGCAGAGTCAATGCTCTCACCTTTCACAGCCAGTCAGTCATTGCCTGGGAGCAATCATATGTAATGAAAATTTCCTTTTGAAACAATATTGAATGACATTTGATTTTTTTGTTTTTGTTCTTTTCAATGAATTTCATGTGTCATACTATGACAAGTTCACTGCTATGTTTTAAGCAGTAAGTTTTAGTGGTAATCTATGTTGCTTGAATATTTACAAGCTACTCTCCATAGAAATAACAATTTTTTACACTTTTCTCTAGCCAGTGGAAAATTCAGGCTTTAAAATATAACATGATAACACACATCTATCACAAGGAACTGTGGTATTAACAATTGAAAGCTTGTAATTTGGAACAAAGTAAAACATTGGTGTTTTTGTTCCTGAATTACATGTGAGAAAGCTTAGTGAGAGAAGTGATTTTTCTGATTTTACTTACCAAGTCAGTATTAAGTGGAAGTATTAATCTGAAATGTTCAATGTTTTCATGTTTTTTATGTTTAGGTCCGCCAGTTGGTAATGGGCAAGCTGTCATCTGTCAAATTGCAGGACTTACCTGTGATAATCAAGTTCATTCTTCATTCCATAACAGCCATGGATGCACTTGAGGTAACATATTATTTCCCAACAAACATTAATAGGGAGCTGGACCCTAGAGAGTACAGAGAAGTGCAATGGTGCTCTTGTGAAATTCATCGATAAAAAAAGACTGACTGTCGGAGACCAAATATTGTTCTCACAAGGTGGATGTAAACGGAAGGCCAGAAGGCTGGCAAACCTTAATTGCTCTGAAAGGTCAGAGCTGATTACTCATTGTTTAGTTGAAACTATCAGTTTGTATCATGTTAATTTCTGTTATTTCCTGCCTAAAGGCTAGGGGTGTGTCCCAAAGTCTTAATAAAAGGGAGAAAAAGGCCAGAGCAAATGGCAGTCCTTCCCACAAGAGGAAGGCTCCCGCCTGGCCCCCCAGTATCGCCAAATTAATATTTTCTAGTCTTTCATTTCGTTTGCGTGCGGCCTCGTTCAGAACCCGAACCCTGACCCGGGAACCCTGAACCACGCGGGACGTGGAAAGAGGTTCCCACAACTAACCTAATCTGACCAGCAGGGGTCAGTGGTTGAGAGTCGACCTATGAACCAAAAGGTACAGTTCAATTCCCAATCAGGGCACATGCCCATGTTTGGGGCTTGTTTCCTAGTAGAGAGCATGTAGGAGACAGCTGATCAGTGATTCTCTCTTATTGATGTTTCTCTCTTTCTCTTCCTCTCTGAAATCAATTAAAAAATACACACACACACACACACACACACACACACATATGGGTGTATGTGTGCATATATATGTATATGTAAGTCCTATCTAATAAAAGTAATATGCAAATTGACTATACCCACCAGTCAATCAGAGTGAGTATGCAAATTAACCCAGCCAAGATGGCTACAGCCACAGAAAGAGCAGGAGAGAGGGTTGGATTGTCCCAGGCAATTGAGGAAGCCAAGCTTTCTGCACACCCTGGTGGGCCCAGGCTTCCACATAAGGCAACAAAGTTTCAATTATAGAAGATAGATAAATCCCAGATACCAGGGCCTCCACTTGGGTCACCTGGGGGCATGGCCAGCCTGCTAACCACCACAGGCCCCTCGCCCAGGCCACCCCACGCCCCAAGGGAACACCCACCCTGATTCAGGATACCCTTCAGGGCAAACCAGCTGGCCCCCACCTGTGCACCAGGCCTCTATCCTATCTAATAAAAGAGTAATATGCAGCAAAAACTGGTTTGGTTCAGTGGATAGAGCGTCGGTCTGTGGACTGAAGGGTCCCAGGTTCGATTCCGGTCAAGGGCATGTACCTTGGTTGCAAGCACATCCCCAGTAGGGGGCGTGCAGGAGGCAGCTGATCGATGTCTTTCTTTCATCGATGTTTCTCTCTATCCCTCTCCCTTCCTCTCTGTAAAAAATCAATAAAATATATATTTTAAAAAGAGTAATATGCAGATTGACCATCACTCCAACACACAAAATGACTGCCCCCATATGCTCAAAAGATCCTGCCCCCATGTGGACACAAGATGGCCACCACAAGAGGCCAGCAGGGGAGTGCAGTTGGCAGGGACCAGGCCTACAAGGAAGGGTAATTGTGAGTGATCAAGCCTGCAGGGGAGGGCAGTTGAGGGTGACAGGGACTGCAGGGAAAGGTAGTTGGGAGGGACCCAGGCCTGCAGGGGAGGGCAGGTAGGGGCAAACAGGTTGGCCGGAGAGCAGTTAGGCTTCAGTCAGGCTTGCAGGGGAGTGGTTAGGGGGTGATCAGTCTGGCAGGCAGAAGCGATTAGGGACAATCAGGAAGGCAGGCAGGTGAGCAGTTGGGAGCTAGCAGTCCTGGATTGTGATTCCTGACTGCCCATTTAGGCCATAAACAGGCAGTCAGACATCCCTCAAAGGGTCCCAGATTGGAGAGGGAATAGGCTGGGCTGAAGGACACCCCCATCATGCACGAATTTTCGTGCACCAGGTCTCTAGTATATATATAAAAGACTAACCTAGATGAAGATAAATCATTTAAACTAATAGGTTCTTATTGCTCTTTTCTATCCAAACTAATTTATAAAGCTCATGAATCCAGGTGGTATGCAGGGGAGCTATTGACCAGATTTATTGCTCTATATAAGCTACCAAAGGATATATTTGCTATTCAGTGTAATACCTCCAAATTCTGGGATTTTGAAATGTATGACATTCTATACTTGTATTAGCTATTTTCATCAACTGTTTTTTAAAATGACTTGTTTAATATTTAACAATCCTATTTTTACAGTTCCTTTGAGTGAAGTATGTGTACCTGTCTGCTATGCACGAACAGAACACATAGATAATATTTATTTTCTGCAGGTAATTTCTGAGCTTCGGGAGAGGTTGGATCTGCAGCACTGTATTTTGCCACCACAGTTTCTGGCTTCCCAAAACAAGATGAAAAATAAAGGCCAAACACGGTATAAGCTCATCGACTCTTACCATCCTTTTTCTCACATAAACAAGGAAAGTTTTCTGACATTTATCCTGAAGCCAGGACAGTAGATCTTAATATTTACAACTATAAAGAATGGCAGTAAAAAAAAAAAGAATAGCAGTAATATTATATTCATGGAATACTGTTCATTTTTTCAAGTCCTATCCTCCTATATAATAAAAGGCTAATATACAAATCAACTGAACAGCTGAATGACCGGTTGCTATGGTGTACATTGACCACCAGGGGGCACACACTTAATGCAGGAACTGCCCCTGGTGGTTAGTGCTTCTCAGTCAGAAGCCAGGCTCACGGCTGGCGAGTGCAGCAGCAGTGGCAGGACCATCTCCTGCCTCTGTGGTAGCACTAAGGATATCACACATCCCTGCGAGGGCTCCCAGACTACAAGAGGCATAAGCCTGGCTGAGGGACTACCCACCCTCCCCATCTCTTTCACTGGGCTTCTAGTGTATATATACACTGTGTGTGCACGTGCGTGCATTCTCTTGGCTATTCACATCAATCCCAGATAGACTGCTATACAAGATTATTAGCCATTTACACATGAAGGTGTGATTTGTTCCAGGCTACATGGATAGTAAACAGGAACCCAGATTCCTTTCTGTTAAGTGGAAGAATGATTTTATTCCTTTCTGCTTATTGTAGTTCTTCAGGAAACCAAGAAAACAGCGATGAGGACTCTGTTTTTCTTATTTTTGACATAATAAAGTCAGCTGTTAGATATGAGAAAACCATTTCTGAAGCCTGGATTAAGGTGAGTAAACTCTTTGGAACTTTAAATATTAAAGAGGAAATGGGTGGCAATTAGTAATAGATATATAAGTAAAGGTAAGTTGAAATAAAAGCCTTACAAGACCTTCAAGAAGAAATGATAGGTGGTGGTTGCTTGGTTCTTAAATAAGAGAAAAAGGCATGCTGAATAAAATGAGAAGTATTCTACTAATGTGTTGTAATATATTTGTAACCCTTGTTTTTCCAGGCAATTGAACACATTGCACCAGAGTCTGAACATAAGGTAATGTTCACATACTATGAATTTTAACTTTAAAATTAGTGAAATTGGCTAGTGGTTTTTTTCCTGCTTTTTTTCCTTGCTCCCTCCAGAAATCCCTTCTGTGCCTTCTATAGCTACTCTAATAAAAACAGGCTGTCTGGGGAAGATGATATGAGAGGGTGACTTGCCAGATGGTCTTCCCTGCTCATTTATTCTGGCAATAAACTAAGCCTAAAATATCCATAAGGGAAAATGTTAACATTCCAAATCAGCATAGTGAGTTGCAAAGAAACCAAATCCTATTGCTGAGGAGCTGAAGACTAGAGTCACCTGGATCATCAGGTCCTTGTATCTGTCTTGATTGTCTTCCCTCCCACCAAATAGAATTGTCAACATAATGGTATTCCATGTTTTACTTCTCTTTGTGAATGTAAATCTGACTAGAGTGAATCCATCTACTGTCAAGACAATGATATCTTAATTCTGGAAATGTCATCCTCGGTTAAGAAGCCAGATAATTAAATTTCTTTTTTTAAAAAAATATGTTTTTGTTGATTTAGAGAGAGAGGAAGGTAGAGAAACATTGATTGGCTGTCTCCTGTACATTTCCTAACAGGGATCAAGCCCACAACCTGGACATGTGCCCTGATCGGGAATTGAACAATTGACTTCTTGGTATTGGAACGATGCTCAACTGAGTGGAAGGGAAGGAGGGAAGTGAGAGAGAGTCTTATTTTTAATAGTTGTAAAATTTTAATAGTTGTATAATATGAATGAACTGGAGTTCAGTGCCTATCATTATTTATTTAATCTTTTCCATTTGACAGATATTTACAGTCCAACTTTTCACACAGTAATTTTAAAAAGTTTTTAAATATTCACATTATTACAGTTGTTCCTCTTTTTTCACCTCATAATTCCCCTCCACCCCACTTCATTCCCTTACCTCACTCCAGATTATTCTGTTCATCAGATTTATTTATTTTGTTTTTTTATTTTTATTTATTTTTTTAAAAATAAATCTTTATTGTATATTTTATTATAGATGTTCCTCTTTTTTCCCCACCATAGCTTCCTTCTGCCTGATTCCCAACTCCCCACCCCATACCCATACCCCCCGCCACTGTCCTCATCCATAGGTGTAAGATTTTTGTCCAATCTCTTCCTGCACCTCTCACACCCCCTTTCCCTCAAGAATTGTTAGTCCATTTCCTTTCTATGCCCTTTTTTCTATTATATTCACCAGTTTATTATGTTCATCGGATTTTTTATTCACTTGATTTTTAGATTCACTTGTTGTTAGGTATGTATTTGTTATCACTTTATTGTTCATAATTTTTATCTTTACCTTTTTCTTCTTCTTCCTCTTCTTAAAGAATACCCTTCAACATTTCATATAAACGTGGTTTGATGGTGATGAACTCCTTTAGCTTTTTCTTGTCTGTGAAGCTCTTTATCTGACCTTCAATTCTTAATGATAGCTTTTCTGGGTAGAACACTCTTGGTTGTAGGTTCTTGCTATTCATCAATTTGAATATTTCCTGCCACTCCCTTCTGGCTTGCATAGTTTCTGTTGAGAAATCAACTTATAGTTGTACTCTCTTTTAGGTAACTGTTTTGCTCCTGCTGCTTTTTTTTTTTTTAATTTTATTTTAATGATTTTTTACAGAAAGAAAGGGAGAGGGATAGAGAGTTAGAAACATCGATGAGAGAGACATTGATCAGCCACCTCCTGCATGCCCCTTACTGGGGATGTGCCCGCAACCAGCATACATGCCCTTGACCGCAATTGAACCTGGGACCTTTCAGTCCGCAGACTGACGTTTTATCCATTGAGCGAAACCGGTTTTGGCTCTCTTGCCGCTTTTAATAGTCTCTCTTTGTCTTTTGCCCTTGGTATTTTAATTATGATGTACCTTGGTGTGGTCCTCTTTGGATTTTTTTTTTTTTTGTATGGAGTTCTGTGTGCTTCCTGGACTTGTAAGTCCATTTCTTTCACCAGGTAGGGAAAGTTTTCAATCATTATTTCTTCAAATAGGTTTTCAGTAAATTGCTGTCTCTTTCCTACTGGCTCCCCCATAATTCTGATGTTGGTACGCTTGAAGTTGTCCCAGAGACTCCTTACACTATCTTCCAATTTTTGGACTCCTTTTTCTTTTTGTTTTTCTAGTTGGTTGTTTTTTGCTTCCTCATATTTTAGATTTTTTATTTGATTTTGGGGATCCTCTAGTCTACTGTTAGATTTCCATATATTATTCTTTATTTCAGACAGTGTATGCTTCATTTCTGACTGGTCCTTTTCTATTTTTTTGACATTCTCATTAATATCCTTGAAGCCCTCACTAAGTTTCTCGGCGGTTTGTAGAAGATTCTTAAGTAACCTTATAAATGTGGTTTTGAACTCTATGTCCAGTTGTTTGCTTTTCTCCATTTTTTTTATTCATGACATGTTTCTTGGTCTCTGCATTTTGGCTGCTTCCCTGTTTTGATGGAGTGGCTTTGTGTGCTAGTTGTCCTTTAGGGCCCAGTAGCTCCACCTTCCCAATCACCTGAGGTGGACACTCTTTGTGCACCCTTTTGTGGGCTGGATTCACAGTCGTGTTGTAGTTAACCCTTGATTGCTATTGGTACACTGGGAAGAATTAACCTCCAGGCCAATTAGCTGTGTCTATTAATGAAAGAACTGCTGTGCTGGAGACAACCCTATGGGGCAGGACTTGCTTCAGTGGGGCTTTGGTGTTCTCTGAGTCTGCCTCTTCAGTGTGTCACTTATGTATGTGAGGAGTTGAAATCTGGTGTCATCTCACCCTGACCTCTAGGTACACTGGCTCCTGGATCTCCAAGGAGGTGCAAGTCAGCTACTGTCTGAGGCCACCCAGCAAGGAGCTACAGGGAGGTTTGCAGATTTCTCCTCTTTGCTCTGAGTATGGAAGTTTTGGAGTTGTCTGAACTAGTTGCAATTTGTTAGGTTAAGCTTCCAGAGAGCAGGCCATTCATATGCAAAGGCTGCTGCGCACAGCTGGGTGGATTTGTAAATTTGGCAGGATGGGGTCTCAGGGAATCCTTAGGGCGTGGCAAACAGCGCTGGCTGCCAGTCAGCCCCCTCTGCCTTGTTCTGTTCAGCCCGATTATTGGTGCACATCTCCATACCTCTGTCTTTCTGAGCCTCTGCATGTCCTACCAGGTCTCAATGCACTTTTTTCTTTCCTTTTAGTTGCAGAACTTCCACTCTGCCAGCTTTCCTGTAGTTCTGGGGGATACTCATTTTGTTTTTAAGTTGTGGTTTTGGTGTGGTTGTGAGAGACAGCACGTATAAGTATTTATCTTATGCCGCCATCTTGGTTCTCTCCCATCAGATTTTTTATTCACTTGAATTTTAGATTCACTTGTTCATAGATATGTATTTGTTCATAATTTTTATCTTTACTTTTTTCTTCTTCCTCTTCTTAAAGAATACCTTTCGGCATTTCATATAATACTGATTTGGTGGTGATGAACTCCTTTAGCTTTTTCTTATTTGTGAAGCTCTTTACCTGACCTTCAGTTCTGAATAATAGCTTTGCTGGGTAGAGTAATCTTGGTTGTAGGTTCTTGCTATTCATCATTTTGAATATTTCTTACACTCCCATCTGGCCTGCATAGTTTCTGTTGAGAAATCAGCTGACAATCATATGGACGCTCTCTTGTAGATAATGAACTGTTTTTCTCTTAATGCTTTTAATATTCTCTCTTTGTCTTTTTCTCTTGGCATTTTAATTATGATATGTTTTGGTGTGGTCCTCTTTGGATTTCTTTTGTTTGGGGTTCTGTGTGCTTCCTGGACTTGTAAGTCTATTTCTTTCACCAGGTGGAGGAAGTTTTCAGTCATTATTTCTTCAAATAGGTTTTCAGTATCTTGCTCTCTCTCTTCTTCTGGCACCCCCATAATTCTGATGTTGATACGCTTAAAGTTGTCCTAGAGGCTCCTTACACTATCTTCCGGTTTTTGGATTCTTTTTGCTTTTTGCTTTTCTGGTTGGGTGTTTTTTGCTACTTCGTATTTCAAATCCCTGACTTGATTCTTACGATCCTCTAATCTGCTGTTGGATCTCTGTATATTATTTTTTATTTTAATCAGTGTATGCTTAATTTCTAGTTGCTCCTTTTACATATCCTCAAGGGTCTCACTAAATTTATTGGCCTTTCCTAGAATATCATTGAAAAACCTTATAACTCTGGTTTTGAACTTCATATCCAGTCATTTGTTTTCCTCCATTTTTTTTCCTTTGAGATCGTTGTCTTTGTTTCCGCATTTTGGCTGCTTCCCTGAGTTGATGGGAGTCGCTTTGTGTGCTAGGTATTCTATAGGGCCCAGTGGCTCAGCCTTCCCTGAGGTGGACACTCTTGGTGCACCTCTTTGTGGGCTGTGTGCACAGACTTGTTGTAGTTAAGCTTTGATTGTTGTTGGTATCACTGGGAGGAATTGATCTCCAGGCCAATTGGCTGTGAGGCTCAGCTATATCTACAATGGGAGAACTTCTGGGCTGGATAACTTACGATGCAAGACTTGCTTCATTGGGGCTTTGGCGTTTACTGAGTCTGCCCCCTAAGTGTGTCCCTTATGGATCTGAGGAGTTATAATCTGGATGTTCCCACTCTGTCCACTGGTTACACTGGCTCTTACATCTCCAAGGAGATGCTAATTTAGCTTTCTTCTTGAGGCCACCCAGCAGGAACTACAGAGAAATTTGCAGATTCCTGTTCTTTGTTTGGGTTTTGGAGGTGCCCAGATGAGGCCCAGTTGTGAAGCAATGAATGTTGCTGTGGGGCCTTGGGCCTTCTTTTGCATGTTCTGGGTTTCTCTGCCTAAGCTCCAGTTTGATAGGTAAGTTTAGATTTCAAAGGACCAGGCTATTCATATGCAAAAACCTCTTTGCACAGCTTAGATGGGGCCGAGTCTCAGGGCGGAGCAAACAGCCATGGCTGACCATCAGCCCGGCCCTAAGAGGCCCCCGGATCTCAGTGTCCATTGGTAATAATCTCTGCAAGCACCTCTGAGAAAAAGCCGCCCTTGAGTTCTGCCCGCTGCCAGACAGTCCATTTTCTCTCCGTATAAGTTTGGGTCCCCAGAGTCTCGCCTGAACTGGAGTTCAAAGCAGTCAGGAGCTCGTGTCTCCCTGCAGATTGCATACTCAGTTGCCAGCCTTTTCCACTTGTGCGCCTCCGTACCTCTGCACTTTACTTCTGTAGCTCCTCTGAGTCTCAGTGTGCTTTTCTCTTCCCTTCTAGCTGTAGAATTTCCTGTTGTTCTGGATGATGTCTGTTTTGTCTTTTAGTTGTAGTTTTGAAGTGGTTTTGTGAGGTGGCAAGTTCAAGTGTTTACCTATGCTACCATCTTGGTTTCTTGACCAGTAATTTTTCTAATAATGAAAATACATACTGAAATTTGCAAATTGTTTGATTTTTTTTTTTCTTTAAGAACTGTGAAGATATTTAAAGTTTTTTCCGTATTAATATCACTTTCACCCCAGTGTTTTCTTAAAATATACCAGTGGTTAATAGTTGTGCCACTTTATTTCTCTGAAAAATATTTTGGGATTTGTTGAAATGTAGGTGGTACTCTCATCGGTATGTTGAGCAAATGAGTGTCATCCATTCTGTGTTTTAATGGGGAAAATTTAAAACTATTAATTCATTGTAGTAAATGTATTGATTTGTTAATCTCTTTTCCTGTTGTTACGTATTTATTGACAATAGACTTTTGACCTGGTGATGCTTCTGATCATCTATAGCACCAACACTCAGGCAAAGAAGAACATTGAGAGGGTGCTAAGAAATAAGATTCAATCACGCTGTTTTCACAAAGACCTGCTGCAGGGTACATTCTATGTTCATCACTTGGTAAGTGTCAGAGAATCAGACAACATTATTGTGAAAGGTACAGAGAGATCATTTTAACCTTTCCTACCCATTGTGGGATTCTTAACACCACTACCTTTGCTGGGTGTTGATCATTGACAGGAAGCTTGGTATATTTCAAAACCTAGTAGGATTATTACTTACCTTGATAGAGACATTATGATGTTAATAAAACCAACATAAGATTGTTTTTTAACTTTTTAGTGACAGGGTCACAAAATAGGTTTATGTTGAGCTTATTGGACAAAAACACCAAATTCATTTTCATAGAAGGTATTTTAATTCTCATCTTTTAATTACATACTCAGTGTATAATGATTTTTAACTTAAAATGGAAGGCTTTACAGCTCCCATCTAATATTTCATCTTAATTTCAGCCCATTAGTTAAACTGATTGAGACTTTCGAATCTTAACTATCTAGCTCTGCAACTTGACAAACTTACCTTGTGTGTCTGTTTTAAGGTTTTTTTGTGTGTGTCTTTTTTTTTAAAGAATAGTTTATTAATTTTAATTTTAATTTTTTATTATTTTTAAGAAATATATATTTCATTGATTTTTTTTTTTACAGAGAGGAAGGGAGAGGGATAGAGAGTTAGAAACATCGATGAGAGAGAGACATCGATCAGCTGCCTCTTGCACATTCCCTACTGGGAATGTGCCCGAAATCAAGGTACATGTCCTTGACTGGAATTGAACCTGGAACTCTTCAGTCCATAGGCCGACACTTTATCCACTGAGACAAACCGTTCTCAGCAGTTTATTAATTTTTAGAGAGAGAGAAATATCTATCTGAGAGCGCAACACTGATTGGCCTCCTCTTGGACTCATTTTACCAGGTATCTGCCCTTGAGCATGGAATTAAACCAGCAACCTCCTGGTGCACAGGATGACACCCAATCTACTGAGCCACACCAGCCAGGGCCTAAGTAGTTTTTTAAATCCCCCAGCATACAGAACTAAAGAAATGCTAATAGAGACATAATTGTGCCTCTGAACCATTGGTATTTATGTTGAAATATAAACCATTAAAAGTAGGATTTTATAAGCTAGAAATGATGTTTTCAGGTGACTCTTTAGGATATCAAGCGAATGCCTTCTTAGCAAATGATAGCAATGCTTGGCTTGACTTAGAAACTAATGAAAATATATAGTTGGGCCTTAAGATTTTATATTTAGAAATGGATTTAATGTTTATATTTATACACACACACACACACACACACACACACATACGTATACATATATAATATATATTATATACTAGAGGCCTGATGCACAAAATTCATGGAAGAGGCTCAGCCCTCACCTCCGCAGCTTCATCCAGAAGGATGTCCGGTCTAATTAGCATATTACACTTTTATTATTATAAATATTTTTTTGTTAGTCCTCACTGAGGATATTTTTTCCATTGATTTTTAGAGAGAGTAGAAAGAAGGGAGGAAGAGAGAGAGAGAGAGAGGCAGAGAGGCAGAAACAGAGACAGAGAGAAAAACATCGATTGGTTGCCTCCCACATGCATCCCAACTGGGCCAGAGATTGAACCTGCAGTGCAGGGAATCGAACCCAAGACCCTTCAATATACTCTAAACACTGAGAACACTGGCCAGGGTAGTGTTTGTATTATTTTATCTTGCAGTTTTTTCTTTGTTTATTTCTGGCAATAATATATTTTGAGCTATAATTTTTCAGA
>PVJN01050084.1:0-14981 GCA_004026805.1 Lasiurus borealis
TCTTCTCTCTCTCTCTCTCTCTCTCTCTCTCTCTCTCTCTCTCTCTCTCTCTCTCTCTCCCTTCCATCCCCCCAGCCCTGCCTCTCTCTCTTCTCCTTCCTCTCACTTTCTTTAAAACCAATAAAAATATATCCTTTGGTGAGGATTTAAAAAAGAGAGAGGCACAGGGAAAGATAGCTTTCTATAAGTTAAGAAGAGGCCTTTAACTGTTCTTCCCTCCCCCTCAGAAGCAACCAACCCTGCCATCACCTTGATATTGGACTTCTAGCCTCCAGAACTCTCAGCCAATAAATGTCTATTGTTTTGGTCACTTAGGTTGCAGAGCTTCAGTATATCAGCCCTCGCAAACTAAGACACAAGTGGTGCTGAGCAACTGAAACTTGGTTATGCAATAGTGAAATTCAATACAGGACGTGCAATCATCCTGGAAAAAAACAACAAGAATATCCAGTCCTGTTTGCAACCTTTATTACACAATAAGAGCTTTCATGCATTTTTAGGATATATTTAATGATTTTAATTTGATTTCCACTATTATTCATTATAAAAGTTTAAATGATCACTTTCCTACATCCCTAAGTTCTAACTCCATACCTTGAATTTCAAGAGCCTTGTCAAAATGATCTTAATCTAACTTTCCATGCTTATATCTCTCTGTCATCATTTTTCATAAACTTCATGGTTCATTCAAATTGAGGCACCAGCCTCAAAATTGACCTTGGTATTCCTATCTTTTTTTTCTTCATCTCTCTACTTAGGATGACCTTTCTAGTCATCATACATTGAAAAATCCATAATTAAAGTCTTCCATCAAGGCCCAGTGGGGGGGAAAAATTATTTCTAAGATTTTCTTCACTTAATCTAAATACTCTCTGAACTTCTGCTGTATATTTTTGTTTTGTGGATTTTTGTTTTAGTTATCTGAATACATATAACATCCTCTGATTGACTCTAAGTTTCTTAGGACAAGAAGCAACTAGTATATGTATGAGTTATTTGGGTTTCCCTTCATGGAAGTGGTGACTGAGACAAGAGCTTTGTGTGAAGATAATTTGTTTGAAGATTTAATCTCAGGGCTTTAGAATAAGGGAGCTAAGAAGAATGAAACAAGGAAGAAGAAAAAGCCAATTCAAAAGTGAGTTATTGATCTGGTTAATCCTATGAGTAAGTAAGGCTCAATTTTGTTGGGGTGTCTCTGAGTAATGGTGTAGACTATGCCTCATTTTTTTTCTTTTATTATGGTGGACTTTTTAAAATATTGAAGTATAATGACATATAGCATTATATTAGTTTAATCTGTACAACATAATTATTTGATATATACTGTGAAATGATCACCATAATAAGTCTCGCTAAACTTCCATCACTGAATTATGCCTCGCTTTTTTTTTTACCCCAAAAATAAAAGAGGGGAATATTTAAATGGTCAAGGATCTCCTCAAGGGATATCCATGGCATGACTAGGTTTGTGCATATACCAGAATGGTTGCAGAAGCTTCTACAAACATCCTTTCATAAGAGAAAGGCAGAGGGGCATTTGACAGGGACAGAAGACCTCCCTTTGATCTGTCAACTAAAAATTCACTTTCCTCAGATAACTGGATTTTGATCTCAAGTATTAACATGAAGATGATGACAAAATGGAAGATGGTAGACACAGAGGACACAGAGGAGAAGGCCATATGAAGACAGAGGCAGAAGATGGAGTGAAACAGCCATGGGACAATGAATGACAATAGCTATCGGAAACTGGAAGAGGCCCTAAAGAGAGTACAGTCCCGTTGACACCTTGATTTTGGACTTCTGGTCTCCAGAACCATGAGAAAATTAATTTGTGCTGTTTTAAGCTACCAAATTTATGGTAATTTGTTACAGCAGCCAAGGGAAACTAATACAGATGGTTTTAGGTATTCAAAAAGTCCTCTGACCCTAATGCTCCCAAGATCATTTAGAACTTGAGCTAGGTGTACAAAGCTGGTGTACTTACTACCTTTGCCATATATTTTCTGATGGCTTTCTTAAGTGTTTTCTTCCCTTGTGGTTGAATCCAGACCTCTTTTTTATCACCTTTTTTTAAATTTACACATGGCTTGGTGCCTAACTTTGGTCTTATTCAAAAGGTAATTAGATCATAATAAACAGCCTTTCAGAAAAGCCAAAATGCAGAGACAAAAAAAAATCACAAATGAAAGAAATGGAGGAAAGCAAATGACTGGAATAGAGTTCAAAACTACAGTTTTAAGGTTTTTCAAGAATTTTCTAGAAAAGGCCAATAAATTTGGCGAGACCCTCAGGGATATGAAAAAGGACCAACTAAAAATGAAGCATACACTGAAATAAAAAATATTATACAGAGATCTAACAGCAGACTAGAGGATTGCAAGAATCAAGTCAAAGATTTGAAATACAAAGATGCAAAAAGCATTCAATAGGAAAAGCAAAAAGAAAAAAGAATCCAAAAATATGAAGATAGAGTAAGGAAACTCTGGGACAACTTCAAGCGTACCAACATCCGAATTAAGGAAGTGGCAGAAGAAGAGAGAGAGCAAGATACTGAAAACCTATTTGAAGAAATAATGATCGAAAACTACCCCCACCTGAAGAAAGAAAAAGATTTACAAGTCCAGGAAGTGCAGAGAACCCCAAACAAAAGGAATCCAAAGAGGACCACACCAAGACGCATCATCATTAAAATACCAAGAGCAAAAGACAAAGAGAGAATATTAAAAGCAGCAAGAGAAAAAGAGTTAGTTACCTACACAATTGTCAGCTGATTTCTCAACAGAAACTATTCAGGCAAAATGGGAGTGGCAAGAAATATTCAAAGTGATGAATAGCAAGAACAGAATAAACTGGTGAATATAATAGAATCAGGGGCATAGAAAGGGAGTGGACTGACAAGTCTCGGAGTGAAAGGAATGCAGGAGTGCAGGAAGACACTGGACAAAAATCATGTACCTATGGATGAGGACAGTGGGGGGAGGGTTTAAGTGCAGGGTGGGAACCAGGTGGAGGGGAGCTATGGGGGAAAAAGAGGAACAATTGTAATAATCTGAACAATAAAGATTTATTAACTTAAAAAAATAAAAATAATCTAGAGATGATTTAAAGTATATGGGAGGATGTGCTTAGATTATATGCAAATACTACATCATCCTATTTAATAAAAGGCTAATATGCAAATTGTTTCCTCAACCGGGTGTGTGACCCCCCCCCCATGGTTCCTTCCCCCAGCCAGCTCCTCCTCCAATCATCTCTCCCACCCCAATTGGGGGTGGGGCCAGCCAGCTAACCATCCGTGGCCCCTCCCCTCCAGCTGGACCCAACCCTAATGAGCCCTCCCACCCGTATTGGGGCAGGCTGACTGGACCCCACTCATGCATGAATTCATGTACTGGGCCTCTAGTTTTATATAGGAGACTTAAGCATCCAATGATTTTGGTACCATCCCCCATGAGCACCAAAGTGTATCAAGTCTCAGACACAACCCTGCATTGCAAAAGTTCCCCAAATTAGATATGCAGGTGTATCTGGTTTTGAAACATTGCTTGGACTTACCCTTTTGTAAAGATGCTCAAGGATCCCATGTTATCCTGATTTCTCCTAATATAGGAGAAGGCATGGTACCATCCCCTCCATCACTACTCATGGAGACTCTGTGCCTAATATTTAACAACAGAACCATTTGGTAAAAGTAAGTCGAAGTAAAAGTGGTTTGGTTGTAAGGCTCCAGTGGGGTCCTTACTTATTCTTAAGCCTGAATTCAAATCTGGGATCTTTCTACCTTCTGGTCAGCTCCACAGTTGAAAGAAACAGTGATCAGTATAGGCAGGCATGTTACTTAGAAAGAGACCGGAGAGATAAGGGTCAGAGACAGAACCCATGCATGGACAGGAGGGCTTAGTGCACAGTGGACCCACCACAAGCAAGACCAGATGTGTCCTCATTTCATTAAATCACCACAAAGATTTAAATTTATGTAACTGTCTGTCCCCAAGCGCTTAATGAGAGCATGGCTTCAGCTTTATATCTAGCAAAATTAATTAACTCAGCTATCTTCTATTTGCCCAATTTCCATTTTGTCTTCCCAATTATAATCACTAACTTGAAGTACTCAGGAGGTGAAGCCAACTTTATTTCTGTAATTAAAGAGTCAAAATATTGTACATATGAGCAATGCTTTGAGTCTTAGGTACTTAGAGGATCTTTCTATTTTTTATACCAAACTTGCTAAATCAGTGGAAAACCAATATTTTTTTAATCAATGTCCTAATACCCAGCACTGAACCTCATATAAATTAGAACCCCAAAACTATTTTACTATCAAACAGAAGTTATTTGCTAAGCTGATTAGTAAAAGAATGCTTCAATTTGAAAGTATAAAAGTAAGATCTATCTATGTCAACTTACATGATTGTGCTAAATTTAGCCTCCCATTATATGATATCATACAATACATTTGAATTGCCTTTGTTTGGAGGCATCAAATCAGGACGTTGATTTGTCTTAATAGATGATACCCCCAGAGTTCATCTAGCCTATTGAGTTCAGTTCGCAAATACTGAGTCAGTCTTCTCTGCCCCGAACCAACAAGGCATTAACCACAGGTTAAAAGGGTCAGAACCAGTTCAAAGCTCTTCTGTTTTGTTTCCTATGTGGTAGTGTAAACTTTTGCTTGTTTCACTTTCAATTCTTTTGATCAAATTGGGTGAAGCCTGGGAAACATTTTTGAAGCCTACAATTCCACCTGACTTGGAGCACCACCGAACAGCTTCTGTGGTCTGAATAGCTAGAAAAGAACAGCTTGTGGGAACAGTCCAGAAAAGAAACTAAAATACGCCTGCCCATAAAAAGTGTGTGGCAGCACCACCTCCAGGAGTAACTCAGCTCTATCCGATTTTCCTCAGCATTCTCATTGCAAGAGGTGGGGGGAGAGGGATGGGAGAAAGAGCAAGGTCAACTGAAGTCAACGACTAGCACCTCGGTAAGAAAATCATGAGGAAATGTGTGTGACCCAAACTCTCACCTTCTAACTCAGATATACCTCTGGCAAGCAAATCATGCTTGAGATGAGGTCATCTTCACGAAAAAGGCAAACATACACACGTACAAAAACTCTTTCTCTGACTTAGGACAAGAAACTGAATAACAAATGCTAATTCAAACTACAGTAAGTACGTGTCAGAAATAACGCACTTAGAAAAACACCCAGGACTTCATCATCAAGCCTGAGATTTTTGTGTTCAATCACGGGTTATGTCATGATTTTATTTTATAGAATTAAAAGAAAATGTATCACTTACCAAAGCAATCTGCCCATCTATCTTGTTGGCACTCTGAAGGAAATTCAAGTACCTCCTCAATATTTATTTCACTGGTCACCAGATTTAATGTTGGGGGCAGAGCTCCCAACGGTAAGTGTAAACCCATTTTCTCCTATTCACATGTGGAATATGGACTGTGGGTTAATTGACAGGCCAGTATTAAAATAGAATCACATCTTTATGGCTCTATTTTGCTACAATCAACTCACTATTAAAATGAAGGAGGTGGTGTTAATAATCCACAGATCATTATTGGCTGAATCCAAAATGCTTACCTTTATAGCCATGCAGATATATTTCATATGCATTGCTTTTCTTCTTGCCTTTTGATCGGTCCGCTATTAAAAAAGAGTGGAAAGAGGGAGGAGTCAAGGTCAAAGTTTTGCTTAAACTCACTCATAAATGGAAAGACCATCCATGGGCTATTATAAATGAGTGCTAATTGTGTCTTTTTTGACAAATTGGTTTTCAGAGGATCTAGTGCTCAAATTCTTTTCCATTGATATGTTCAAACTTTCTTCAAAATTTTTTTCTTTAAAAATTTCCATGTGAAAAGCATGATCTCTAATAATCTCTTTTCTCAAATAATGTTTAAAACACTTGCTTTGGGTTGTTGTCAGCACACTTAAGAATCCAATCTGATAGCCCCATTCTTGTCTTTTAAAGTAAAAAAAAAAAAAAAAGCTAAGAAATGTTAGCTGAATTTCTCTGAACTTGCCTTTATCCTAGTATTGTATGATATCCAGTCACAATTCTTTGCTATAATCACCTTTCTACCACAGTGAGCAGGCCAACTTCCCTAAACTAAGGTTGGGATTGGTTGATTTCATAGGTGAATCCTTATTGTTTTCATTTATTATAAATTTCTTAGATAGTTTTTCAAGTTTATTGGCAATTTGTATCCTTTAATGAATTACCTGTTCACATCATTTGCCTATTTCTCTACCGAGGTTGTTTTTACTGTTCAATCATATGTTCTTTTTTATGTCACTGACATGAACCCTCTGTCAAACTTTGTGCAAATATCTCCCATAATCTTCTTTTTCATTTCACGATCTTTTAAACCAATAAATGCATACATTTTGATATAAACAAGTAAATTAACTTTTTTTTTTTTGCTAATACTAATATTTAGTTGTATACTGGTAAACCAGGTTACAAAAGAGAAAGCCTGATTTGTAGGCCATTTATATATTTTCACTGAAGCTGATTTCTAGCTACAACTTGGCTTGCTTGCAAAATCCTTGAATATTTGACAACTGGCCCACACAAATTTATACAAACCAGCTCCAGCAGACCACTGCTACATTGCTTTTAACTTTAGAAAGTTCTTTAACCATAATAAGGTTAAAGAAACATATGCATGTTTTCTTCCCAAACATAATTTTTTTAGTTATTTTAATTTTTTATTATCCAAGTAATGTGTTTACTGAAGAAAATTTTTAAAATATAAATAAATTAGAAGAAATGTCAAATCAATGATAACTAACTATATGGAGATATTAATATCATTTTTGTAGCAACCATGAAGACTTCTCCATGTAGGCTAGGCTCTTTTCGCTTCCTGCCAAATTGCTGATCAGAGAGTTCGTACCAATTTCACACACACACACACACACACACACACAGCATTATACCATATATACTGTTTTGTAATATGCTTTTCTTAATCTATAAAACCTCATAAATATATTTTCATGTCAGTAAATTTCCATCTACAACTTTTATTACTGGCTAAATAAATATCCCATTTTATTTACAAGGTTTTTTTTTAAGCATTTTAATAAGTGCATTTAACCAGTCTTGTATTGTTGAGTTGCAAAAAGTAACATGTCCATATGTTTCCTTAGAATGTGTGTGAAAAATTTATTTCCTTAGGCTATGTTTCATTAAGAGGACTTTGTGAACCAATAAACATACATCTACGCCCTTATTCTCTGCCTTTTCTTCTGTTACTATATATCATATATATATTGAAATTTTTATTGATTGATTTGAGACAGAGAAAGAGGAAGAGAGAGAGAGAGAGAAACAGCAATTTGTTGTTCCACTTGTTTATGCATGCATTGGTTGATTCTCATATGTGCCCTGACCAGGAATTGAACCCACAACCTTGATGTACAGAGGCTCTAACTAACTAAGCTACCTGACTAGAGCTTATTATATATTTTAAATTTATATTATGTAAATTTAATTCAAATTTAGGATATAGTTTTACGTTGCTCATCGGTTATGTAATTCGTTAGCTTACAAACAATTTACCTTTCCCTTTCCATCTGTTGGTTCTGATTACATAATAGGGTATTGACTAGTACTTTTCCTATGATCTGGGTCCAAAACCAAGAACCAGAAAGTTCTAAGCAGTTCTATTCTAAGACAGTTGCCAGCAATTGGGGCTAAGCTCTTCCCTTAGGGCATTCTAAAAAGCAGTTGAACCAGACAGTGCCATCCCCACCAACACCTCACCCTCACATTTCCCAGCCACCTAAGAATGCTAAGGAGGGCAGTGGCAGTGGCATCAGCTTCGAGATACCAATGTCTGTGATGTAAGACTGTGCACTCTTCCACCAATGGGAGAGGTGGCACCATCCTCCTTCCCAAACCAAGTGAAGAGAGAATGCAAATAGAGTCACTCACGGAGACTGGACAGGGAAAATAGACATCTTTATCCTTAAATGAATGCTTGTTTTGATGCAGAAATGTACAGGACACCCACTCCTGCTGAAAGTGACCTCTCTCTGAGCAGTCTTAGATAACATTACAGTTGCCCCTGGAAGTTTGGAAGTATAAGTAAACCCAGAGACTGGGAGAGTAACCCTTGCTCATAGGCATTTAGACACTGTGGTGTCATGTACCTTGGAAAAGTGGTGTATCTCCACCTTTGGACCATGTACTCAGAGAAAGTATAAAAGAACTCCATTCATTCCTGCCACTCCATACCAAGGGGAGTGGAGACCAGAAGAAAAGACAAACTATAAGAAAGAGAGACAACTGGTCAACCTGAACCCCTATTACTTTGCAGAGTATAGACAGCTACCTATCCTAGACTTCCTGACTATATTGAACCTATTATTTTAAAAAGAAAGAAATTTCTATTTTATTGAAGCCCATGTATTTTGGGGTTTCCCTGTTTGTCTTATCCTGCACCTTAACCAATATAATAACAAAAAATAATATCTTCCTTCTACCTCTCATTCCTGTTCTCCACATCAGAAAGCTAGATCTGGGAGAGGGAGGAGCAGGGAGTGTGTATCTCAGATTGAGCGTACCCAACCACACCCATCTATACATCAAGATTGAGTTACAAGCCTAGTCTCTGATATGGAGAAAGACAAAGAGCTTTAGATGGAGTTGGAGATTACACATACTAAAGTAGATTGCACGATTAATACCTCAAAAGAACTGGAGGGGAATGAAATCTATTCACGATATCATTAAGGTTATGATAAGAAGGGGAGAATTTCAGAATCCAGTTGATGGAATGACTGGAGGAAAATAAAAACAACTTCATATTTCAACTTGTCTCTGTTGAGATTCCTCAGAGATAACTATAATTAAAAACCCTCAGAAAGTATTCGTGGGTTTAGAAAGCCCTGCCTGCAATTTATTTTCATTCCTTTCTAATCAAATCAATCTCAGGAATCTAGACAGAAGTTGACTTCCCACTTTCCCAGGATTGTTTTTTGTCTTCACCTTCTCATTAAAACTCACACTCTCCTCCATTTATATCCCAGTCATCTGGTCACTGCCTCCCATTCTCTCACACCCATCTTTCTAATCTCTTTGCCAACTTCTCCCTTTTTTGCTCTTCTGACTCTCTAAGAAACTTTTTTCATAATCTTCTCTCTCCCTGAGTTAGCATTTCCCCCCCTATTTCCACATCCACCTGAAACAGCCAACTCCCCCCCCCCCAAAGCCCAAGTTCATGTCCACTTGGAACTGCAAACTGTAACCTTATTTGAAAACTAGGGTCTAGGGCATGAAATTTGTGCAGGGGTAGGGTTCCTAGGCCTGGCCAGCGATCAGGGCCAATCAGGGCCTTCCAGCTGCTGGCCAGGACCTCCCTTTGCTCTGCACTGCCCTCTATTGGTCATCACATGTCATAGCAAGTGGTCGGTCTCCTTGTCAAACTCCTACAGGGATAATTTAGACCTTTATATAGATAGATAGGTTCTTTGCAAATATAATGACAACTAGAGGTCCGGTGCACAGATTGCAAGAGGGTGCAGGCCAGGCTGAGGGACCCTACTGGTGCATGATTGGGGCCAGGGAGAGACCATGGGAGGGCTCCAGGGTGTGTCCGGCCTGTCTTGCTCAGTCCTGATTGGCTGGACTCAGCAGCTAACTAACTTACCAGTCAGAGCATCTGCCTTCTAGTGCTCACTGCGCATCATAACGACTAGCTGAGTGGTCAAATGAACAGTTGGACATTTAGCATATTCCAGACTAGAGGCACAGTGCATGAACCTCGTGCATGGGAGGAGGAGTGTCCCTCAGCCTGGCCTGCGCCCTCTCCCAATCCGGGACCCCTCGGGTAGAGTCCCCAGGCCTGGCTGGCAATCAGGGCCTATTGGGGCTTTCTTCCTCTCATCTGCCAGCAGCTGGCCCTGCCCCTGCTGCTGCCACAGCTTGCCATCTGTGCACCGCCAACCCACCTCCCCAGCCTTCAGTTACCTCCCTTTGCTGGTGACAGGCGAGGAGTGTGATCACTTAGCTGGCCTGGGCCTCCCTCTGTGGGATGATCACTGGCCGGCTACGCACACCCACCCTAGTGCCACTGGCCGGTGGCCTGGGCCTCCCTCTATGAGGCAGTCATGGAGCTCTCTCTCCTCCTCCCTCCCCCAATGGATCACCCCGCTGGCCAGTGGCCTGGGCCTACAGGGTGATCGTGGGCGATGACAAGGCCCACTAACCATTGCATTGCACCCACCTTGGCTCGCCTGACACCAGTGTGTGTCAGAACACGGTCACCCAGAAGGTTATCCCGACCGTCGTTCTGCTGTTCAGCCATTCTGTTGATTTGCATATCATGCTTTTATTATTAAAGCTAAGGATCAAGATAAGATCATACTGGGTTAAAGAAGACCATAAATCCAATGGGAGTGTCCCCCGAAGAGACAGAGGAAAAAGAAGATGCAGAGACTCAGAGGAGAAGGCCACATGAAAACACAGGCAGCATGAAGTGATGCAGCTACAAGCCAAGCAACGCCAGGGATTGATGGCAACCACCAGAAACTGGGAGAAAGCCTGTGCTTCTCCGTCCGAGCCTCCTGAAGGAACCAACCCCGTGGGTCCCTTGAGTTAGGGTTTCTGGGGTCCTGTGAGAGAAGCAATTGCTGGTGTTTTAAGCCACACAGTTTGGGGTAATTTGTTATGGAAGGTGTGAAAAACAAACACACCCAGCAAAGCTACCAATGTGATGCTTTCTTTGCTCATGGTTTGCTTTTTACTCTGCATCTGAAAGGTTCCGAGTGGGCCGGGGGATGGTTGGCAAGATCAAAAGAGGTGAAGGAGAAGGAGGGTTTGAGACCCGCTGGGGGCTTAGAGTGAAGAAGGAAAATCTGTGAGGGAGAGCAGCTGTTACAGAGAGAAGGTGGTGTCCTTGAGTGTGAAACAAGCCTTGATAGGCAGGAACTTAGACCACTTGCCCTGCCTGCAGCAGAATTGTCAAGGTCACTTAGGATCTGGAAACCAAAAGGGCCATTTTAATCTATTCTGAGGCCAGACATTATTGCAATCCTATCTAATAAAGAGAGAATATGCTAATTGACTGCCACACCATCACAAGATGGCAGTGCCCACAGCCACAAGATGGTGGCACTCAGTCCCCTCAGCCCTGCCTCATCCAGCCAGAATGCCCCAGTCCCCTTATCTCCTTTAGGGGATAGCAGGTGCCACATGCTTCATCCTGCTGGAGTCCCCCAGTTGCCTCAGCCCTGCCTCATCCAGCCTCAGTCCTCCAGACCCCTCAGCCCCACAGGGGAAGGCAGTTTGGGGTGATTGGGTCAGCAGGGGAGAGCAGTTGGGGACAATCATGCTGGCAGGGGAGCAGTTAAGCATCAATCAGGCTATCAGGCTGGCAGGCAGAATGGTTAGGGGCAATCAGGCAGGCAGGCAGGCAAGTGGTTAGGAGCCAGCAGCCTCGGATTGAGAGAGGGATGTCCAACTGCCAGTTTTGGGCCTAAACTGTTATTGAACATCCCCTGAGGGATCCTGGACTGGAGAGGGTGCAGGCTAGACTGAGGGGACTGGAGGACTCACCCCATGCATCAATTTCGCACACCAAACCTCTTGTAAAAAAATAAATCACTTAGAGCAAGCATGTCAAACTTGTGTAAGTCCTGTGCGAGGGTGTGGCGTGGGGGAAAGGCCTATGGTGAGCTTCCCCATGGTGACAACCTAGGGCTTAAAGTCTGCTCTCTATGAAGTTAAGGCTGAGAAAGGTGGCCCTGTCTTCTCCTAACGTTCACAAGAAACAGATGGAGCCCTACCTCTGTGACAGGCATTCCCGTCAGGAGAGTGGGCGAGGGAACCTGGTTCCCCAGAGGACTTGTCCCAACCAGCGCTGGATTTTTGTGGGGCCAGTCATACAGTAACAGCCCGGAGCTGTCTCCAAACCCAAACTTATAGGATAGTCCCATATATGAGAAAACAGGCTAAAGCCATCTACCTCTGAGTCTATGCCTCGTGTTGATAGGTCCACTATCCGGTCATGGGCACCACCCAGACCAGACTGGAGGAAGGCTAGGGGACCCCAAGTAGGTGTCACAAGTTCAGCAGAAGCTCAGCCATGCAGAAGCGAGTCTGCGGGCTTTCACCAGACACAAGGGGAGCTCAGGAGCCAGACAATCAGTCTCTCTGAATGCCAAGAGCCTGGATGCTGAAATTCATGCACAGGTAGGGTCCCTAGGCCTGGCCAGCAATGGCTCTTACCAGACCGCTCAGTAGACCTCCCTGGGTGTTTGGTACTAAATGAAAGGTTCAGTGTGGGCTGGGGTCGCACACCTATGACGTGAGGCCATAATGTATCGAAAGATATTTTTAGCCGAAACTGGTTTGGCTCAGTGGATAGAGCGTTGGCCTTCGGACGAGAGGGTCCCAAGTTAAATTCCAGTCAAGGGCATGTACCTTGGTTGCGGGCAGGTCCCCAGTGGGGGGTGTGCAGAGGCAGCTGATCGATGTTTCTCCCTCATCGATGTTTCTAACTCTCTATCCCTCTCCCTTCCTCTCTGTAAAAAATCAATAAAATATATTTTTTTAAAAAGAGATTTTTATTCCAGGCACCTGGGTGCAGATGAACTGAGTCCGACAAGATGGAGTCAGCCAAGACAGAAGGGAGAAACAGGTTTTTATTACCTTTGCTGGCTGCAAGCCACTCTGTCTGATCTGTTGGTTCCTCCCAACAGATGGCTAGTGGTTACCTGGGCCATGCGGTGCTTGAGGTTGCAAGCTTTCTGCAAGCTATCTGCCAAGCACAGTAAGCTTTCTCTGCCCCATTTTATTCCTGTTAGCCCTTTCAGCACCCACTGTGCCTGCCCTTTGAAGGGCCTGCACAGCCACAGGCCCAGGCCCCTCACACTGCCCTGGGGTCGCCCAAAGGCCTTCCCTAATCCTCTCTGCCATGTCCCATTCCTTCTAACCTGTCATCTTATTAAGGGACCTAATTTTTATCATCATCAAAGTGTTAATATCTGAAAATGTACTAATGCAAAGTTTTTGAACTATGGCAGGGAATTGGGGGCGTGTGAAGGCTCCATGCTAACATGAATGAGGGGGGATGCTCTATTAGTATTGTTTTTTATTTAAAAACATATATATATATATATATGTATGTATATATAAGTACATATTTTCTTATTAATTTTTTTACAGAGAGTAAGGGAGTGGGATAGAGAGTTAGAAACATCGATGAGAGAGAGACATCGATCAGTTGCCTCTTGCATGCCCTCTACTGGGGATGTGTCTGCAACCAACGTACATGCCCTTCACCGGAATTAAACCTGGGACCTTTCAGTCCGCAGACCAACACTCTATCCACTGAGCCAAACCAGTTTCAGCTGTTTTTTATTTTTAAGATAAAAATGAAAACTTCAAAGACATTTGATGCTGTGGCCACTCGGAGCTATGTATTCATCCAACAGGTTTTACTGAGTACCTACAATGCACTGTTGTCAGCACTGGGCATGAGCAGTGGACAAGGCACGGAAGGTTGCTGTTCTCTTGGAGCTTATATTTTAGTGGAGGAAAAACAGAAAACAAGTCAACCAGATAATTTCAGAGAGTGATGCCTGCTGTAAAGAAAACCAGGGGGAGCAACGTGACAGAGAGTGATTGGGAATCACAGGGAGGCCCCTGTGAGGAGGTAACATTTGAGCTGAGACACAAAGGTCAACAACAAGGTAAGCATGCTCCCTGGAAAGACTGATCCCAGTGGCAAGTACCAGGAGCAGAGAGGCAGAGGTGGGAATCAACGTGGCGCCTTCAGGGAACAGCCAAAGGCAATTGTGTTTAAAAACATCTTGCCCCTGTAGGCTAGAAATAAGCCCACAAGAGCAAAAGAAAAATGATTGAGTCCCAGTTTCAATGTCAAACAGTTCCTTATGTGTACACATCAGCAATGGTATCTGGATGGTGGACAAATGGTGGCAATGCAGGTCCTACCCTCTCTGGTTTGGTCCTAGGCAACCTGTAGCGACACACAGCTGCTGACTGCTCGCATGGCAAGGCGTTGTTGTGTCTTCCATCTCTGGACTGTTTCTCCTCTTGCTTTTGTGGTTGGCGCAGACCTGTCAGTTCCTCTCTGTTGCAGGAGTCCACTTGGTCTTGGAGTTATTTTCTAAAAGCATATAAACATATCCTCAACCAAGAGTTAATAAAGGAATCTTTTCTATAGAACTGACTTGGGGTCCTTTTTATTTCTGCCTACCCACATGTGTATTGGCATAGCCAGTGGATACAGGGCAATGGGGGGTAGGGGTGGGGGCATGTACTTGGGGGTGGGGAGGGCAATAGGGAAAAAATAAAAATAAAATAAATTAAAAAAAAAACACAAAAAATACTGCCAAAAAAGAAGAAGAATTAAAAAAAAAAAAAAGGCAATTGTGGCTGAAATGTGGTGGGCCGGGGGAGAGCGCCATGAGATGCAGAGGGAGGTGCAGAGGGGAAGGAAGGCAGACCCAGACCTTGGCAGCAGGTCATGATGAGCAGTTTGACCTTTGTTCCCGGGGCAGGGGGAGGTCATTCGCAGGTTGCAAGCAGGGGAATGGCTGAATGGACTTTACACCTTAGAAGCAACCACCCCAATTGCTGTTTGGAGAATCTGCGAGGCAGGAGGAAAAGCAAGGAGCTGGTGGGAAGTTGTTGCCCTCGCCCAGGTGAGAGATGTCGGTGGCTTAGTCAGGATGGCAGCTGCTCTGCTCCAGGCTGCCACGTGAAACATGCTCACTTCTCTCTCACGTACGTTGTCAGGAAGTATTCCAAGGCTGCGCCACAGTCTGTGGGTTATAAACACCTGCACTCATGGGGGTGCAGATGAAGATGCTGTATCAGTGGGACCCCAAAATGGCATGGGTTAAACAAGGTAGAAGTTTACTTTTCTCTCATATGAGAGACGAGCAGTCCAAGACATACTGAGAGGCTGACTTGACTCAAACAAAA
>PVJN01050085.1:0-14981 GCA_004026805.1 Lasiurus borealis
GCGGGGAGGGTGGGCTGGTGTCACCGTACAGCAAGGCAGACAGGATGATGATTCTTCCATTTCTCACACCTGTCACCCCCCCTCCCCCCGTGTTCTCTGGAGAAGGCAGCTGCTCTCTCACCTGTTCTCGTCCCTGGCATTTGGCTGGCGTGGCGCTCTGTACCCGCCGCTCCGGGGTCTGGAAGGGAGTGGAAGGGAGCGGCGGCGTGCGGTGCAGAAGCAGGGACACCGGTGCCTCCGCCGCTGGTTCGTTCAGGCCCGGGGCTGCCGGACGCACGGGGCGGGGAGTGCTTGGCCTCGCAGACCCCGGCCTCCCCTGCAGCCGGCTCGGTCCCGTTCTCCTCTCGGTTCTCGGAAGCCTGAGGAGGTGGCTCGCTAGAGGCAGAATATTGTCCTCGGTTCAGACACACGGGAGTCAGATGTTTCGTTTTCTTGGAGAAAGAACAGCCGGTGACGTGTGTCCTCCGCGGCTTTCAAAGCAACGAGTTATTGAATGGAGCAGGTGCTGCTCACGGTGCATCTGTCCCCGGAGGCCGCGGCAGGAGCAGAATAGATGAATTTACTAGCCGAAGTGTTTGCTGCATCTGTCACTTAAGGCGAGGAAGGAGCAGAATGTCATTGTCAGATGAATTTACGATGGAGATGTTTGTTGCATCTGTCACCTAAGGCCGTGGTAGGAGCATGGTTAGATGAGTTTACTAGCGGAGATGTTTGTGGGGACACTCTGGAAGTGAGGTTCCCCAAAACAGCAGCGGTTCCTAAAACTCAGCAGGCAATCGGTGGGACAGGGCTCATCGGTCCTGGCCCTGGAATCTAGTAGGACTGTCTGACACCACGCGGACACATGGTGAGTCTTTGTTAAGCCAAGAATGGATTCATAAAAGGAATCTAGGAGCACAGGCCTGCTTGTTTCTCTCTTCCCTTTTCAATTTTTCTATTGAAAAATCACTGTCAATATTTAGAGGACCGTCAGTGGGTTGAAACCCGGTAAAGTCCGGTGAAATGAAAAGGCTCACCGTGTGAAAGCTGGTTACATCGCAGGGGATCTGGTCCGCCCTAAACTCAGCTCTTTAAAAGGAAGGGTGTTGTGGGTGGACACGCAGGTGTGTCGTGCATGGAGACAATGTTCATGTCAGCATCTCTGTCCTGTACGCTTCTGCATCCACCTGGCAGTCTTTGGAAAACAGTTCAGCTGTTTCCCAGTGTTTCTAATCTTGTCCTTTCTAGATCATTTAACAGTCGGCCCACAGTGTACAAAGACAGTTATTGACGCTCAAATCGAGGTTCCGTACTGGCTTGTACCTGACAATACCCATCTCACATTCTATTATTCTGGGAGTGTTCTCGCCGATGTTATCACAGGTCACCTGTGTAACGGACACGGTTATGAAAAAATCCCCTAGGTCTTAGATCTTTGCGACAAGAGAGCCTGACCGGGTAAGTCTATCAGGTCTCGTGCTGTCTCTGCAGAAAGGACAAGATTAGAAACCTTGGGAAACAGCTGAACTGGTAGCCCTGGCCAGTTTGACTCAGTGGATAGAGCATTGATTGGCCTGTGGACTCCAGGGTCCCAGGTTCGATTCCGGTCAAGGGCATATGCATGGAGTTTCGAGCTTGGTCCCCCACTAGGGGCCGTGCAGGAAGCAGCTGATCAATGATTCCCTCTCATCATTGATGTTTCTCTTTCACTCTTCCTTTCCCTTCCTCTCTGAAATCAATGAAAATAATTTTTTTTAAAAAAAGGCAAATAATCGTATAATATTTGTTTCCTTTCTTCTAATAAAGTTTTGAAGATGTAAATGTGAATACAAATTAAATCATAAGCAGAAAGGTTCTTACAAGAAAATTCTTTTATCACAAAATTCCAATATTCTCTGTTCCAGTGGTTCTCAACCTTCCTAATGCCATGACCTTTTAATACAGCTCCTCATGTGGTGGTGACCCACAACCATAAAATTATTTTCGTTGCTATCTCATAACTGTAATGTTGCTACTGTTATGAACCGTAATGTAAATATCTGTGTTTTCCGATGCTCATAGGCTCGGGTTGAGAACCGCTGCTGTAGAGCCTAAGACCATCGGGAAACACAGATATTTACATGACGATTCATAACAGCAGCAACATTACAGCTATGAAGTAACAACGACAATAATTTTATGGTTGGGGGTCACCTCAACATGAGGAACTGTATTAGAGGGGCACGGCTTTAGAGAGGTTGAGAACCACTGCTCTATTTAGTTCTTGCATTCCATTTTGGTTAAGAAGTTCTGTTAATCTTCTTATAACTCCTATATATTCATCCTATATAATAAAAGGCTAATATGCAAATTGAACCCTCAACAGGGACTTCAACCAGAGGTCAGGGCCAGCTGACCAACCTCCTGTGGCCCCTCCCCCCCATTAGCCTTTATCAAGGCAGGCCCACCAGACCCCAACTGTGCACAGATTCATGCACCTAGCTTCTAATATAAAAATATTTAGAAAACCCAATGCAAAAGTAAATTATAAGAATGAGACAAACTGGGCATATACACGCATGTTTGCAATCAGAGATATGAAAATAATGAAAAATAAAGTGGTTGTTTATCTTTAGGTAATAGAATTCCAAGCCATTTCTTTTTCTGTAACTTCTGTGAAAAGCATGCATGACTTTTATGATTAGAAAAATTACACTGATAATGTGTTAATTACCAATGTAGTTTTTTTTTCTTATATTTTATTGATTTTTCACAGAGAGGAAGGGAGAGGGATAGAAGGTCAGAAACATCAATGAGAGAGAGACATCGATCAGCCGCCTCCTGCACACCCCACACTGGAGATGTGCCCGCAAGCAAGGTACATGCCCCCGACCAGAATCGAACCTGGGACCTTTCAGTCTGCAGGCCGACGCTCTATCCACTGAGCCAAACCGGTCTCGGCACCAATGTAGTTTTATCTTAATCTTCTAGATGGGAACTGCTGATGTGCTTTGAAAAATGTTATGTATAAATGGTAATTTGATACCATGGATTTTGCTTGTTTTTATATAACGCCTCAGTATCTTAAAACCTTTAAATAAGATAAGCTGCTGCTTGGTACCAAAGGAACGTGAGAAAAGAGAAATTAAAAATAGCCGGTTACTCTCCTTTTATTTCAGATGCCAGAATTCCAGAAGAGCTCGGTTCGCATCAAGAACCCCACGCGAGTAGAAGAAATCATCTGCGGCCTCATCAAGGGCGGAGCTGTCAAACTTCAGGTGAGGAGCCAGCGCGAGGCCTTTATTCCGATGCTCAAGTCCACATAGGCATCTCCTGATTTGCTGAAATCTCAGCCAAGAAAGTTTAGATAGACGCGCTTGGCCTATCCTTTCGGAACGTAAAATGTGAAAGATGGGTCTAGCGCTTGTCAAAAATACATAGAACGCCCGGTTGTAAACGAACAGAACCTAATAGTCTTGAAATAAATTTAGCTTTTCTTTAATACTAAGTACTAATGTAACTAATGCTGTGCATACGTCTTCAACTATTTGAAGAATAATGTTAAATATGTACAGTTTCCAGTTGTTATTCCATCTTTTAATTAAATAAATCAGAAGAGTTCAAATTAAGTTGTCACTACGTGGGTTAACTGGTTTTTAAAAAGTTTTTTTAACAGATGTTTTAAATGTAAACGAGCCAAGACTGGTTTGGCTCAGTGGATAGAGTGTCGGCCTGCAGACTTAAAGGTCCCGGGTTCGATTCCAGTCAGGGGCATGTACCTTGGTTGTGGGCATATCCCCAGAAGGGAGTGTGCAGGAGGCGGCTGATCGATGTTTCTAAATCTATCTCCCTCTCCTTTTCTCTCTGTAAAAAATCAATAAAATATATGTTTAAAAAAAATAAATGTAAACTAAATCAACAGTCTGGATAGTCAGTGAAAATACATCTTTTTTTTTTCCTTTATACTTTTTAAAAAAATATTTAACCCAATCTTCTAAATTGCAAGAGCTAGCAAACTGTACCAGGTATGACTCATTGATTGGTACAGTTTATTTACCTGTATAGACAAGTTACATCTGGACTGTGACAGTGTCAGTGACTCAGCTTCATACGGTTTAAATGCTTTCATTGCATTTTGGTACATTGGCCCCGGGGGTTGAAATGGTGCAGTGTTTTATTTCCGTGGCCTGCAATTGCAAATTTCTGTACCGATGAATCAGATTTCACGTGGTAACGCTTGGGCATGTACGGCGTTGCTTGTAGTCAAGGCAATTCTCGGGGCTACGTATATGAGCTGCATTAGAAAACTCAGTGTGGAGGGAATAGCTTAGAAGGGGGGCGGGACACCGAGCACGGTCTTGTACTTCTGTCCTTGCGGCTGTGTTTTCATAATGGATTTTCCCCTTTTCTTACAGATAATAACAGACTTTGATATGACACTGAGCAGATTTTCCTACAAAGGAAAAAGATGCCCAACCTGTCATAGTAAGTGTGGCCCTATTAACAAATTCACGGAAGCAACCATTGTGTGAAGATCCTTTTCTACTGAAATTATCTATGAGATTGGGGTGTTTTTTTTTAATCTTCTTTTCTGACATTGAAAAGTGAGGGGACCTGCTTTTTTTCCCCCCCAAGATCAGACGAGATTGGGCACATTCAAGGTGGTTTGGCCGTAGACCAGCTTTTTCTTATAATATGTTTGGGGTTTATTTTCCCCCCATCTATAATAATAAAAGAGTAATATGCTAAATAGACTGAACAGCCAAACGACCTTCCAGACATTCTTCCAGACGAAGCTACCGTGGCAGAGGCAGAGGCAGAGGTGGTTAGGGGTGATCAGGCAGGCAGGCAAGTGGTTAGGGGCAATCAGACAGACAGGCAAGTAATTAGGGGCAATGAGGCAGGCAGGCAGGCGAGCGGTTAGGAACCAGCAGTCCCAGATTGTGAGGGATATCCCGGATTGTGAGAGGGTGCAGGCTGGGCTGAGGGACCACCACCCCTGTGCATGAATTTGTGCACCAGGCCTCTACTTCTATAATAATACATAATCCTATCTAATAAAGAGGGAATATGCTAATTGACCCTCACACCATCACAAAAATGGCAGCACCCACAGCCAATAAGGAGGAAATATGCTAATTGAATGCCACACCCTCAAAGATGGGCACCCACAGCCAATAAGGGGGGAATATGGTAATTGAATGCCCCACCCTCAAAGATGGTAGCACTCACAGCCACAAGATGGTGGCACCCAGTCTCCTCAGCCCCAGCCCCCCAGGGCCAGCCCGAAGCATAGGCACCTGTCCAGCTATCCAGGGCCACCCAAGGCTCAGGTAACGAGGGCTGGCCAAGGCTTGAGCTGCCAGCAGTGGCGGCAGCAGAGGTGTGATGGGGCGTTGCCTTCCCCTGATCACCGGATCGCCTCCCGCCCCTGAGGGCTCTCAGACTGTGAGAGGGGGGCAGGCCAGGCTGAGGGATTCCTCTCCAGTGCATGAATTTTCATACCCCGGACCTCTAATGCTATATAAATGGCTATTTTCTGAATGATTTGGGTTGCAAGAGGAATAAAGAAGTCTGAAATTTTTCTCTCCAAATGTGGTTGTTCATTACTCAAGAAAAATGTAAATGGATTTTCAATTTTGGGTTAACTTACAGAAACAGCATTTATTAATTAGTAACGTATTACTAAATTGCCTCATGCAAGACCACTGACGTCGGGACACTACCATTTAAGTGTAAATTAGTTCAAGAATACGTTATTAAATACATTCTAAGTTACAATGTCTTGCTAAGATAAGACGCCTATTTTGTTTTCTAAATGAGACAATTCAGTTTTTAAAATAATACTCGGCCGGCCGGCGTGGCTCAGTAATTGAGTATCAACCTGTGAACAAGGAGGTTATGGTTTGATTCCCGGTCAGGGCACATGCCTGGGTGGTGAGCTCGATCCCCAGTAGGGAGTGTGCAGGAGGCAGCCAATCAATATTCTCTCTCATCATTGATGTTCCTCTCTCTCCCTCTCCTTTTCCTCTTTAGATGTCATTGACAACTGTAAGCTGGTTTCAGATGAATGTCGAAAAAAGGTAAAAGCACTCACAGCAACCCAGTTATGAAAGCCTTCGTTACCATTTTTGCCTGAGAATTTCTTCAGGTTCATTCACACAAACGAGAATGAACACTAAGGACTCGTAGCCATACCTGGAACATAGTAAACACTCAATAAATGCTAGGTTTATTCTTCGGGTTATAGTACTCGACTTATTTCAAAGAAAAAAATTACCAGTAACATTTTAATAACAAAACTTACATGGAAAATTGGTAAATGACTACCAAAATATTCTGGTGTCTTTACATTAACTGGAAAGTTAAACAAAACTACTTTGGTTTTCATGTAGGTTTTGCTCCTTTCAGTTGATCAGGAAATTGCCTTAGTTCTCTGCTTTTTTGAGTATGTGTCTATCTGTCTCTCTTTTAACAAAATAAGATTCCAAAGATGAATCCAAGGTAATACTTTCATAGGAGAATGAAAATGGTTTTGTAGTGAGAGTTTGATTATTAGTGGGTTTCACTGAATTGCTGAACTGAAAGTACTTTTAAAAAAAATAAAATCAAGAAAGAAAAGCAGCCTTTTTGCAGGTCTCTTTAGTTACATGTAAACCAAAAACAACAAAGGCCTTGCTATACGTAATAGGTATTCATGCTCCCATTTTTACCGTTTAAAGCAGTTCATGGGAAACAGTTGTCTACATTGTTTTGCTTCCTATAAAATTAATCACTTAAATACAGCTCTGCAGCCTCCTGATTTAGGTATCTGTTTCTTTCTAGTTACTGGAACTAAAGGAAAAATTTTATGCGATTGAAACTGACCCTCTTCTCACGGTAGAACAGAAGTACCCTTACATGGTAGAATGGTAAGTGTGTATTCAATTATAATAACATGACCTAACAGTTACAACTAATGGTATCTTTCCCCTCCCTCCCGCCCCATACCATGTGAACATAGATTAATACATTGTCCAATAAATTAGAGCAAGTGATTAAAGATATCAAAACCAACTGATTCTCTAGTCACTCTCACAGTCGAGAATCAGTCTTGTTCTGCTTTGTTTTTGAAGATGAAGATTTCAGGAGGAACAAATTTAAAATTCTGCACCTAAGCCTGAAACTCAAAACAAAAATGTGTTTTCTCCAAAGTCTCCAGCCAAGATGTGGCTCAGTGCGTCCAGAGAACTTAGGATGTAGAAGGACTTTGTGCTGAGAACCGGCTGGCCTTTGCTGTGGCTGCATGCATGGAAGTGCGCCCTTCCGCTCTGAGCAGGGCACGCTGCCAGCAGGTGCTGCCTCCCGGGGGAACAGGTGGAGAACCGCTGACACTCAGGGGGTCGGAGCAGCCGCTAAGATACGCCCCGACACTGGAGCCCCTCCATTTGAGTGGCTTTAGAATCCTAGGAGACCAGAAATGAGGTTTATATCCAGGATCCTATCACCTGCCCGCTTACCTGGCACACTTCATCGGTGTTTATGGTAGGAAGTGTTGAAAAGAGTTCGACTCACGATTTCAGCACGATGACTGGACTGTCTAGGAATGACTAGTAGAATGTTCTAGCAATGGTATAGCTTCCTTGGGAGAATGAGCTCACTGGCAAGACGGGAGCCACCCAGAGAGGGGGTTTCACCGAAGAATATTATAGGGGGATACTTGTGGGTGCCAGGTGGAGAGTTTCTAAAGGCCCGTTATACTGACACGGTGTGATCACAGGTGCTTTTACGTGATTACAAAGCACCTGTGTGTGCAAAAAACTTCCCAGAGCGAGGATCTTCTCTTCTGCGCCCTCGGCAGCATCCTCAGTGCTTGGGCAGTCCATGAAAATGCAGACTCCGGGCCTTTAAAAATGACTTTGCTCTGATTCCTCCTGGAATCAGAGAAATTATGCTTTCTGAGGCTGGAGCTCGTATACATAGACCGAGGAAAGGTTTATACCTAGAATCCTTTCGTTGTCTTATTAGCACACGTAAAGTAAGCCAGAGTTTGGAGAACTGGGAAATGCAGTGAGAACATGTGTATCATCTGTGTGTGTGTGTGTGTGTGTGTGTGTGTGTGTGTGAGGTATACGCTCATTAGAAATGAATGTAAAGATCTGGAATTTAACTCCAAAATAGCATGAATGAAATACTGCATTTTCACACACCGAAGAATGCTTTGTCTTAAAGAGAATCGTATTAATTCCCTTTCATTGGTTTTATTTTGTCTTTGGGCCTACACTCCAGGTACACGAAATCACATCGCCTGCTTGTTGAACAGGGTATACCGAGAGCTAAACTTAAAGAAATTGTGGCAGAATCTGATGTTATGCTCAAGTAAGTTTCTTGGTGTGTGTTTTTTTGTTGTTGTTGTTGTCTACAGACATGACCTGTTACATGCCGTATTCAAAGAGGGTATTAAAATATTTATTAAAGTAATATGTAATAATACCCCCTATAAAAACATAACCAGAACATGCCACCTGTCACATAATAAAAGTGGTGAGATGAGGAATTGAGAATGACACGTCAGATCATGGTGCAGGGAAGAAAAGCCCATGAACATGAAGCACTAATTTATATTTTCTTTCTCCACATTTAAAATCTCAAGACTTACAAAGTTAGGAAAACAAGACCATTTTGAAGTTTTTGGTGTTTTGTTTTTTTTTTAGCAAAAATACTTTTCAAAGATATGAACTATAAAAAATAATGTAAGTCATATTGCACCCTGTTTTTATGATGTACCCTCTTTTAAAATGGGCATATATCTACTTTCTGAATTCTCCAAGTCCCCTGAAAATAATCTCTCAGAAAGGTGCATATGTTTTAGCAAATGATGCAAGTATTCCTAATAGGCGAATTATTGGATATTAACATGTTAAAGCTTATTTTCAATTCTCCTTTTCTTAATATATATTTTACTGATTTTTTACAGAGAGGAAGGGAGAGGGACAGAGAGCTAGAAACATCAATGAGAGAGAGACATCGATCAGCCGCCTCCTGCACGCCCCACACTGGAGATGTGCCCGCAACCAAGGTACATGCCCTTGCCGGGAATCGAACCTGGGACCTTTCAGTCCACAGGCCGACGCTCTATCTACTGAGCCAAACTGGTTTAGGCCAATTCTCTTGACTGCCTCTTAAATTCTTCAACTCACTAGGCAAATATAATGCTTTTCCTTTTTCCTTTTTTTTTTTTTTTGATGATGCTACGTTAAAGGTGACTCATCTCTGAGGAAAGCAATCAATTGTCAGAGGCATTTCATCCCTCTGTTGGGCAGCTTAGCCTAGAGCCAGGGCGAGGGAAAAGGGAGGAGGAGATTGCAAGATGAAACCATTACCTGTAGCTGCCGCGGTCCAGGCGGGAGAGAGGCCATGTGTCAGGGGAGTCCAGCGAGGTCCCTGCTGTTTGCGTTGCCAGCAACGGGGAGGACAGGAGCAGAACGGCCAGCAGCAGATCTTGCAGCTCCCCCCAGACGGGGCTTCCAAGCCCAGGTTTCATGGCTTGTACTGTTCAGGAGCCTCAGTTCTGCACTGTAGGCTTCTCCACATCCAATGCGCGTCTATGATCATCTCATTTTTAACTATGAGAATGTACTAACAGGAGGGCAAGAAGTTAACCTCGGCTTGAAAAACTTGTGCTAGTCTCAGGCATCAGTCACTTAGTGCATCTGGCGCTCTGTTCTGAACTGAAAACTAAGCGAGTCACAGGAACATGTGACTTTCTAAACATGGGGGGGGGGGTGCGGGGGAGAGGCCTTGGCTCCTGACCGTCATGCCGTCACTCCGCCCGCAGGGAGGGCTATGAGAACTTCTTCGACAAGCTCCAGCAGCACAGCATCCCCGTGTTCATATTCTCGGCCGGCATCGGAGACGTGCTGGAGGAGGTGATCCGGCAGGCCGGCGTTTACTACTCCAACGTCCGAGTGGTGTCCAACTTCATGGATTTTGACGACAATGTAAGAATACCAGGCCATGCCCTGTCATTGCTTTTAAGATCTGAACCTGTTCTAATGGTATCCATGCATGAGGTTATTTATGATTTCATGGGGGTGCTCCTTAGATGAGGCCAAGTCCATAGGCCCACGATGGGCCTCCTCGTCTCTCGCAGTGTGGTGTCCACGCCCATGTTTCAGACATAATAACTCTGCTTCAACTTTTGTTCCCCAAGCTGTAGACCAATCTTACATGAGAAATTTTACTCATTTTTAAAAAATATATTTTTATTGATTTTTTTACAGAGAGGAAGGGAGAGGGATAGAGAGTAAGAAACCTCGATGAGAGAGAAACATCGATCAGCTGCCTCCTGCACAACACTCCCTACTGGGGATGTGCCCGCAACCAAGGTGCATGCCCTTGACCAGAATCCAACCTGCGACCCTTCAGTCTGCAGGCCGACGCTCTATCCACTGAGCCAAACCGGTTAGGGCAATTTTACTAATTTTAATGCGACAACTCTAAAAGAATTAACATCCATGGATGGGGAAAAGAAGTGGCTTAGAACTAACATAATTTGAACTGGTTCTTGCAGTCTAGACAATATAACATACACAAAACGGCACCTTCTGGTTAGGAACCAGATGAAAAGTAAAAAAATTGGGCTTTCAACTCATGTTTAACATTTAAAGTATCTCTAGAGAGTCAGTGACTTCTCAGAGTCCTTCTTAACCTATCATGAATGTGAAATAACGACAAGTCAAATTTGGAAAGCCTGTTATCTCAAAGGATGTCTGTCTTCGGAATAGGGAGTGCTCAAAGGATTTAAAGGAGACCTGATTCATGTATTCAACAAGCATGACGGGGCCTTGAAGAACACAGAGTATTTCAACCAACTGAAGGACAACAGCAACATCATTCTGCTGGGAGACTCGCAAGGAGACTTAAGAATGGCGGACGGAGTAGCTAACGTGGAACACATCCTGAAAATCGGGTATCTAAACGATAAGGTAGGTATATAAACCTCATTTCCTTTTAAGAAGGTTTGTCCTGGCCAGTGTGGCTCAGCTGGTTGGGTGTCGTCCCTTGCACTCGAAGGTTGCCGGTTCGATTCCCAGTCAAAGACACATGCCCAGGGTTGTGGGCTCAATCCCCAATAGGGGGAGTGCAGGAGGCAGCTGACCAATGTTTTGCTCTCACATCAATGTTTCTCTTACCCTCCCTCTCTAAATATAAGTCAATAAAAATGTTTTGTTTTGCCGAAACCGGTTTAGCTCAGTGGATAGAGCGTCAGCCTGCGGACAGAAAGGTCCCAGGTTTGATTCCAGTCAAGGGCATGTACCTTGGTTGCGGGCACATCTCCAGTGGGGGGGGCAGCTGATCGATGTCTCTCACTGATGCTTCTAGCTCTCTGTCCCTCTCCCTTCCACTCTGTAAAAAAAAAAAAAAAATCAGTAAAATATATATATATTTTAAAATGTCTTGTTTTGTTAAGAAGGAAAAAAGGAGGGTGAAACTTGGGAGGGAATCGCTGTCCCGAGTTCCTGAGAAAGCGGTTCTTTTGGAGCCGTCCATGTTGCCCTTTCCCCCTTTCCCTGGGTGATGAGTGAAGGAGCTGGTGTCCACTGTAGAGCTGGGAAGGAAGGGTGTACGTTATAAAAGGGCCCTCTGGCCTCTCCTTTGGTGCCAGTAGCACTCCGGGTCAGGAGAATCAGAACGTTAGCCAGTGCCAATGTGCCTTGGGCACCGTATCCCCATTTGAGAACCACTGGACTAGAAAGAATTCATGTAGAGAGAAATTGAAACTTACAGGAACATACCAGCACTTGGTGTGGGGAAAACTTGGTATCCACATGTCTCACTAATCATTATAAAATGTTCTATATTGAAGCCCCTAAGTGGAAAATTTCTGTCAGTGAGCCGTAAGAATTGTTTTTAATTGATTCTAGAGAGAGAAACATCGATGAGGGAGAAACATCAACAGCATTCTGCTGCCTCCTGCACGCCCCCTGTCGGGGATCGAACCTGCAACCCATGCATGTGCCCTGACAGGGAATTGAACCATGGGTACATGGGTTGACACTCAGCCACTGAGCCACACCAACTGGGCAAACCTTAAGAAATGGAATATTTCCTAAAAATAAGTAAATAAATAAATAAAATGAAAAATTCAAACATTAAATAAAAAATAATTTAAAAAATACAACTTGAATATTGAAAAGTACTGCTTCATTTCAAATGTTTTTTGAAAAGTTAATTTAGTCTTTTATTAAATTCACTCTCATAAAACCTTTTTTTGCTCAACAGATTTAACATAACCATGTGAGTCATACTGCAATTCTTTGCTTCTCCCTGACTATTAATCTTGATGGTTCTCTTGCTGTCGTTGATCAGGTGGACGAGCTCTTAGACAAGTACATGGACTCGTATGATATCGTTCTAGTCAAAGAGGAATCCTTGGAGGTAGCCAACTCCATCTTACAGAAGATCCTGTATAAATGAGAGCATCCTTCAAGGAGACGCCTGCCCCGTGGGTGCCGTGGGTGCACGAACCGCTCCCGTGTACGCCGTGCAAAAGACTCTTATTTATAACAAATCCTCGCTCAGACATGCTGAATCCATCGGCCGGAAGCTCCTTGTCTTCTGCCTCTCTCAACACACTCCTCGCCGTATTTTTTTAACGTTAAAAAAAAAAATCATAAAGACAAACTTTGAAAAAACTGCCTACATTTCCGGAGTGAATTTTGTAGCTCGCTGTTAAGACGTTTCTGAGGAGTCTTTTTACACGTGTGTGATTTTAAGTATTGACATTTTTGTAATCTGAGTGAACTGTGCTGATGGCATCACCATCTCCTCAAATTGTGTTCGTTGTGGTTTTTTTGGGAAAACTGAAACTTACAGGAACATACCAGCACATGGTGTTGGGAGAACTTGGTGTCCACCTGTCTCACTAATCATTATAAAATGTTCTATATTGATGCACTGATAATAAACATGAAATGAAAAGCCTTTTTAATTCTGTTGGCAAGGCTATCACTCATTCATTCAACAAATACTTATTAAGCACCTGCCAGGTTTATCTTGGATGTATTTGATAACCTTGCAATCAGGCCAACTTCCCTGCCAAAATGATTCTTTTTTTTTTTTCCTGTCTGAAGTGATAATTTTGAAAAGCTGGCTAGCCCTGGCCAGTGTAGTTTAGGCGGTTACCACCCTCAGGTCGCTGGTTCAATCCTGGTCGGACACATGTCCGGATTATGGGCTCGATCCCCGGTCAGGAGTGTGCAGGAGACAGCCGATGGATGGTTCTCTCTCATTGATGTTTCTCTCCCTTACCCTTCTTCTCTGTCTCTAAAATCAATAAAAACATTTAAAAAAAAAAAAAAAAAGAAAAGCTATATAAATTCCTAAATAATCAGAGATCAAATGCACTAGGTTTTAACAAAACAGTGCAGACTGCCTCTGCCTGCAAAGTAGCCTCATGATTTATTTGTTTGGAGAGAAGAAGGGGGAGAGAAACATCGATTTGTTATTCCACCTATTTATGCATTCAATGGTTGACTCGTCTATGTGCCCTGACCGGGGTTCGAACCTTGGTGCATTAGGACAGTGCTAACCAGCTGGACTACACAACCAGGGTGCCCCGTGATGTTTGGAGCACACAGGTCACTCGCATGCTTAGATGTCAGGGTCCCTAAGAGACTCCAATCCCCCACTAACATCGATGACTAGTTCATCTTTCAGGCCCTAAGTTCAAACCCTGTGTCACAAGCCAGATGGTCCTGAGGCAGAGACTGGCCATCTGTCCTATCGGGAGGTGCAAGCTGCCTCGGGGTAAAATGTGACGCAGGAAGATGCTGTGTGCGGCCCCTCCACCCTCGGTTTGGGCCTCAGTTAGTACTCACGGCCTTGGCCTTGGCGGGCCGAGCTCTCACCCATAAGCCCAACGCGAATGGGAGCAAGTGCGGCTGCAGCTTCACCACGTGAGCCAGCCAAGCACACGCAGTCCCTGCGGCTCTTTCTGCAAAAAGCAAGCACGCTGGACTTTTAAAAACATACATGTATTTCCCCCTACACCTGTGCCCCTTGCTCTCCATTTGCCCCTTGCTCTGCATCCAGAGGCTGATGGCTCACACCAGCCCCCAGCTCCTTTTCCTGTTTGGGACTGGGCTCAGTGACTGGAGCCAGGGGCAGGGCAGACACGCCCCCTCTCCCTACACCCCACTCTTGTCTGCGGCAGCACCAGCCACAGGTGTGGCTCAGGCCCTGCGTACACTCCCTGGATCCATCAGGCTCCTGCAGTTGCTGGCCACCAGCCATCCGGGGTACCCTGACATTCTTAGCGGGCCCCAGAATCCTGTCTGCACCCCTCCAAACAGCCCTGCGTTATCCTCCCTGCACAAGTCCCCAGGAGGGTCTTTCCCACCAGGACCATGAGCTGAACACCCTCTAAACCAGCGGTTCTCAACCTGTGGGTCGCGACCCCTTTGGGGGTTGAACGACCCTTTCACAGGGGTCACCTAAAACCATCGGAAAATGCGGGTATTTACATCACGATGCATCACAGGAGCAAAATGTCATGGTTGGGGGTCACCACCCCATGAGGAGCTGTATGCAAGGGTCGCGGCCTTAGGAAGGTTGAGAACCGCTGCTCTAAACTCTCCCGAGTCACCCAGCGAGGCCCTGTGAGTTCTCATCCAGGGGATCCTGACCACGCGGTATCTTCCCACGGGGTCCTCTCCGCCTTTCCAGAAAAGACCACACACAGAGCCTGGTGAGAGGATTCAACGTTTTATATACGAAAGGATGGGCTCTCCGACATTCCGTCGGAGTGCATGGCGCTTTCCCGGGCTACATCAGTACAAAACAGTTTAAATTAGTAACAGAAAGCGGTTTCGGAAGGAGAAGCGTGGCTCGCTTGGTGGGGGGCAGGGGGGCGTCACCGGCGGGGGACAGAGGGGATAAGGCAGCAAGGTGTTCAGGGCACAAGGTGGGGGCGGCCGCCTTGTCACGCAGAGCGAGGCCCGGCACCGGGTGCTCCCTCTCCAGGAGGCAGAGGCGCAGCC
>PVJN01050086.1:0-14981 GCA_004026805.1 Lasiurus borealis
TCTCCCTCTCTCTCTCTCTCTCTCTCTCTCTCTCTCTCTCTCTCTCCTCTTCTTCTCATTTATTCATTTGTCTTCTTGCCTCTCCTTCCCTCCCTCTCCTACTTCAGAGAGAGAGAGATAGATATAGCTGAAGAAACACTTCATCTTGTATCCAAAGTTTATGTTCTTACTAGAGGCCCAGTGCATGAATTCATGCATGGGTGCAATCTGGCTGGCCCACTCCAATTGGGGTGATTGGGTCAGGCCAAATAGGGGAGAGGGGATGCAGGAGGTTGGCCAGCCAGACCCACCCCTGTTTGGGGTGGTGGGGAGCCAATTGGGGGCAGGGACAGCCAGGGGGAGAGACCTCAGTGGTTGGCTGGACTCCTGGTCAAATTCGCAGTTGAATTCCCAGATGAGGGGACAATTTGCATATTAGCCTTTTATTATATAGGACTAGGGGCGCAGTGCATGAAATTCATGCACTGGGGGCAGGGGTGGTCCTCAGCCCAGGTTGTACCATCTCCAATCTGGGCACTCTCAGAGGCATGTCCAACTGCTGGTTTATCCGTCATTTGTCAGATATTCCAACTGTCCACAGGGATGGGGTCTAAACCAGCTATCAGACATCCCACTCACAATCTGGGAATGCTGGCTGCCAACCACTTGCCTGCCTGCCTTCCTGATTGCCCCTAACAGCTTCTGCCTGCCAGCCTGATCACCCCCTAACCACTCCCCTGCCAGCCTGATTAACACCTAACTGCTCCCCTGCTGGCCCAATTGCCCCCATCACTTCCAACTGCCCTTCCCTGCCATCCTGGTTGCCCCCAACTGCCCTCCCCTGCAGGTCTACCTCCCTACCCCCCGACATTGCCCTCCCCTGCCATCCTGGTTGCCGCTGGCTAACAATACAGTAAGGGATGCTTAAATTTCTCTAAAAGGAAGATCTTATATTGTTTTCCTACAATAATAATAATGGGAGTAGTAGGAGACTTTGGGATATATTTACGGCCTTGATGGGAGTATGCTTCTCCCCAAACTCATCAAGTTGTGGTATTCATTACACATACACAGCTTTTAATTTTTTATATGATTTTATTTTTTTTTTTTTTTGAGAAAGGGATAGAGAGATAGAAACATTGATGAGAGAGAATCACCAATAGGCTGCCTCCTGAACACACACACACACACACACACACACACACACTGAGGACCAAGCCCAAAACCCAGGCATGTGCCCTGACCGGGAATCGAATTGATGATTTCTTGGTCCTGAGTCAATGCTCAAATGCTGAGTCACCGTAGCTGGACCTGCATGGCTTTTTATATGTCAATCATACTTCAAAATGTCGCTTAAAAATAAAAAATATTTTTAAAAGAACACATTAACCGTTCTTCATGGGAACATTCTTTAAAGTTAATCATCATCCAGATCAAAAATTTCCAAAGGATGGTATCTTCACCGAGTATTTTCATCATTGTTTTAACTAAAGTTTTGTTGCAATGTATCAGTCTCAGGCAAACACAGAAATATTATTTACATGTAAAAAAGCATATTTTAAATTCCCTTTAAGCCCACGCGTTTCATCTCCCACAGCTGTTTCCTTTTTGTTTTGTTTCGAAACAGAGTGAATAAGGAATAAATTGAATGCCAATGCTTCAAATTGATCTACCTCTACAGCCCCCTGAAAAATCTCGGTGTGTCCCCACATCAGAGAAAACCATTCTCTTTCACATCCAAGTATGAACTTGATGCTTCCTACCAAGGAAAAGGAGCCAGAGGGGCAAGTTGCAGGTCTTGTGTTTGACTCAGACTTTAAAAAAATGCCCCCCAAAGAAGACTGAATTGTATGTTCTCAGACAAAAAGGCAGGAAGCGCCCATGCATAGAGCATGTTGGGCTTGGCGCTGACGATTCATGTTTCCATCTCCCGAAAGGACCTTAACCTGAGCCAATCTTGGGATGGAGTGATTGCACCTGCCTCTTCCCATTCAAGCTCCCCTTTGTATTCGGTTTCACTGGGGGAGGCTCGCCTCTCTCATCTTTCCTGTTTCCTAATCAATTTGCAGCATGTGTTGGGGCTCTGGGCGTGTCCATCGGATTTGGAAGAATCATAGGCTTGAAGGGAGCAACCCTCTAATTTTCCCAGTGAAAGTCCAGGTCCAGAGAAGTTAGCCATTTTCCCAAGAACACACAGCTCACTCATGCAGAGGTGCCTGGCGATTCTCCATCCTGACTGCTGTTTTAGGAAGACAGAACGAGGATCTGAGTCGGGTTTGGCTTAGGTAGGTGGCGGGATGCTGAGGGGAGTAGGGGGGCGGGCTGGAGGGATGGAGAGAGAATGCGCCTCCCACAGGGGTGGCTCATCCCAGCAAGCCAACGGCAGCCAGGCCTCTACTGGGGTCCCCCCTCGCAGGGCCCCAGGCTGGTGACGGAGACGCTCTGTCCTCTGCACTGCAGGACACCGGCCTGGCACTCGGTCATCGTCCGCTTGGCGCCGTCCACGTCCACGCAGACCGTGCTCCCTTGCTCCTCGCACTCCGAGGCGTCTCTGCACTCACAGGCGCTGCTTTGGGCTGGAAAAGAAGCGGGCACATCATGGCCATGGCCATGGCAAGTTGGGGTGTTCCCTCCTTATGGAGCTCCTGCCTCCAGCGATGGGCCCCACCACCCCCTGGGAGAGCCTGGGACCGGAAAGCCAGGCGGTTTGCTCCGCTCAGAACAGGCAGGCTGGGAAACTGGCGCCGAGCTTGCAGTTACTCTCTGGAGCCCATGAGGCAGTTCTCCCAAGTCAAGGGCGGTCCATCCAGGGGAGTCATAACCTCAATAGGACCTTCAACCTCCCCAACCAAACGAGGAGACCTCAGCGAAGAACCGGGTGGCAGGGGTCAAACAGAGACAAAGAACCAAGCATTCAACTGACATTGAGAGAGAGGGAGGGCATGCAGCCCCCAAGGCCTCATGTCCCCACACAAAGCAGACCTGCAAAGGCCCTGGAGGAGGGCCTGGCACTCATAGCTCAGGGCTGAGCCTTTGCCACTCGCCACCTAATGGCAGCACTGGGTAGGGCACCCCTAGAGTTCACTCTGCACAGGTGCCTGGCTGCATGGGGGCAGGGCTGGGGGGAGGGAAACGTAAGGGCCACTCTGCTGTGTCTCTTCTCTCTTGGCAAAGCCCAAACGCCAAGTAGGTAAGGTGGCTAATACAGGGAGGGACAGGGCAAAACTCATGGAGGTAAAGTGGGGCTCAGGGAGGTCCGGGAGGACAGGCAGACCATGGGGAAGGGTTCTTGGCCTCCAGGAACTTGACCTGACCTGCTTCCCAGGAAAGCCAGTGGGGGGTGGGGGTCACCTTCAGGCCAGTCTGAGTTGCTGACATCCTCGGGGGTCTGCTCTAGGCTGCTGGGCTAGAGACCGCGTTTTCCAGAACCTCGGCACTATTGCTTAAATCAGTGGTTCTCAACCTGTAGGTCTCGACCCCTTTGGGGGTCGAACAACCCTTTCACAAGGGTCGCCTAAGACCAGCGGAAAACACCTATTTCCCATGGTCTTAGGAACCAACAGACTGCTCCTCGGTGTAGCAAAGTGTAGCCATGTAATTTACTGTTGTCCTAGGAAGACTGTTGCCCATGCTACACCACGATTCAAGACAAAATTTCATTTATTTGTCATTAGAAATAAATATTTCACAATACTATGTAATTACGTATTGTTTTTGTGATGAATCCCAATGCTTTACTTATGTTCAATTTGTAACCATGAAAATACATCCTGCCTATCAGATGTTTACATTACAGTTCATCACAGTAGCAAAGTTGCAGTGATGAAGTAGCAACGGAAATAATGTTATGGTTGGGGGTCACCACCCCGTGAGGAGCTGTCTTAAAGGGCCGCGGCCTTAGGAAGGTTGAGAACCGCTGCGTTAGATGTTCACAGTTACACTCAGGGCCTCCCTCTGCTGCTCTCGCGTCGGCAGCAGATACCGAATTCACGAGGCACCCATGTTCTCAGAAAGAAAAGAGCAGCAGAGAGAGAGGGCCCTCACCGTCGCACTTCTGCCACAGCGGACACGCGCCGCACGCCTTCCTGGCGGGGGCCGGCAGGGCGCAGCTGTCGGCGCCCATCAGCGTGAAGTTCTTGCCCTGGCAGTGGAGGGCGTGCACCTTGCAAACCGTCAGGGGCAGGACCCTTTGGTTTCTCTCGTCCCGAACACATACCGCCAAGGAGGACCTGAAACGGATTTTTTAAAAATCATACCATTTAGCAGCTTTTCATTTTGAAAAGCAGAGGGTGAGCCGAAACCGTTTCGCTCAGTGGATAGAGCATCATCAGCCTGAGGACTGAAAGGTCCCGGGTTCGATTCCGGTCAAGGGCATGTATTCTGGTTGTGGGCACATCTCCAGTGGGGGGCATGCAAGAGGCAGCTGATTGATGTCTCTCTCTCATGGATGTTTCTAACTCTCTATCCCTCTCCCTTCCTCTCTGTAAAAAAATAATAAAAATATATTTTTTTAAAAAAGCGGAGGGTGAGAAGTGGCAGGTGAGGTTCTGAGCTCAGGGTCTCGGGCGTCCTCGCCCACAGCAAAGGGATGGAAGGGAAACTGACACCCCCCTCCTGCCCAGGGCCCAGCCCCCCTGATCCTCTCAATGAACATGTTTTGCTATTTGCTCACAACTTCTAGAAGCTGAGATAGTGTGGATCTAGTTTCACCCAGATCACGTCAGAGATAGCAGATGAGAGGCGAAGGCAGCTGTGCTGGGACCGCTGGGGGACTGGCCACAGGGAGGGACAGAGAGCACCCCAAGACCCAGCTGGGGAGGTGCTGGTGGGACTGGGCCACCAGCTGCAGGACACATGCTCTCCCAGCCCCGGAGCCCTGAGAATTCCATTCACAGCCAGGACTGAAACCTCCCGGGCTAATTGCTTTTTTGTTTGTTTATTTTTTTAATTGATTTTTTTTTGTCTTTGTTTTTTGTTTAGAGAGGAAGGAGGGGAGAGAGTTAGAAACATGGATGAGAGAGAGAGACATCGATCAGCTGCCTCCTGCACACCCCCTACTGGGGATGTGCCCACAACCAAGGTACCTGCCCTTGACCAGAATCGAACCTGGGACCCTTTGGTCCACAGGCCGACTCTCTACCCGCTGAGCCAAACCAGTGAGGGCCAGTTAGCGGCCTCTTCTAACGCCATCTAGAGACAGACATCTCCAGCATCAGAAAAGCAGCTGCCTTTTTCCCCGCCGGCATTGCTTGGAGAGTTTATGTCTCAGGAGGATTTCCAATTCGAAACGCTCAGGTGACGACAGTCTGTCGCTTTGCAGCATTTTGCAGAGAACAGGTAGCCCTTCAGCCTCGCCAGCCAGGTGAGAGCACCACTGGTGCCTGTTGTCAGCCCACGTGACAGTCGACAGGCGGTAACAGGCAGCAGGTGGACAGATGGGCAGGCGCAGAGCCTTAGCCCTCGGTCAGCAGCACCTCCACCTCACAGAGACCAGCAGCTAAGAAACCAGCTTCTCTCTCTCGAGTACAACTTAACAGGGAAGGGAGCAAGGACGGGGCTTACCGACACTCGTAGGGCATTTTGCAAACACATCGTGAATTCTTCACTTTCTCCCAGGGCTGACACTGAGGCACGGCCTGGATCACGGGGGACTCTAAAAAGCAAGAGACGGGAGAGATGCCGTCGTAAGGAGAAGAGCTCCTTCGTGGTGACCAGTGTATCTCATTTCCAAGGTGAGTCTGGCTCTCTAATGTTCTCCACACGTGAAACTATAAAGCTGGGAAGCATGTTACAAGGATAGAACATTCCTTGAAGCGGCCTACGAATAGCTCATTAGTCCCAGCTGCTATCATTTCTGGGGCTTTTACTATCAGCTGGGCACTTCTTATATATTGCGGCATTTAACCCTCCCTCTCAAATGCCCATTTAAGAGATGAGGAGAGGAGAGGTCGGGGAAGTTATGAGGTTGGGGTTCTCGTTCACAGATGTAACAGCTTGGCCAGGCCAGGGTTCGAGTCCATGCTTGTCTGAATCCAAGGCGGGGAGAGCAGGCTGCTTTTGATCAAGAAGCTGCTGTTCGGGGCTCACATATACTAAAAGAGGGACGTTGCCGAGACCGGTTTGGCTCAGTGGGTAGAGCGTCGGCCTGCAGACTGAAAGGTCCCAAGTTCGATTCCAGTTAGGGGCATGTACCTTGCTTGCGGGCACATCCCCACTGTGGGGCGTGCAGGATGCGGCTGATCGATGTTTCTCTCTCATCAAGGTTTCTGACTTTCTCTCTCCCTTCCTTTCTGTAAAAAATCAATAAAATATATTTTTAAAAAAAAAGAGGGACGCTGCAAGGAAAATCAGCATAGGCCCTGCTCGAGGGTGGCGTGCAAATTGGTCACAGACACAGACCACAGAGGGGTCTGGGGACATTGTAGGTGGTTACATTCAAGGACGCTACAGGCATCTAGTGGGCGGAGGTCAGGGATGCTGGAAACTGCTTCACAGCATACAGGACAGGCTCTCACCACGAAGAATTACCAGGCCCAAAATTCCAACCGTGTGGGGGTTGAGAAACTCCATCTAAATGTACCAAAACTGAGTGCAGTGCCGAAGTCATGTAAATTACTTCTGCATTGTCAGCAGCTGTGCGTCACTACAGGATGCCCAGGACCAAACCAGAGAGGGTCGGACCGGCATTTGTCCACCATCCAGATAGCATTGCTGACGTGCACACATAAGGAACTGTTTGACACTGAAACTGGGACTCAGAACTACTGGACATTGAAATTGGGACTCAAACATTTTTTGTTCTTATAGGTTTATTTCTAGCCTGCAGAGGCAAGATGTTTTTAAAGAAAAGAATCATGGGTGGCAGAGGGGGGCGAGGAGAGGGGAAGAGGAGAGGACAGATACAGAGGCAAAGAAGCAATGAACAGACTGTCATGCTACAGTGGGAAGGCAGGGAAGGTTGGTGTGAGGGGTGGGGGGAAGGGTGGCAGGCCTGTAAGAGATCAACCGAAGGACTTGTATGCATGTATGTAAGCATAGCCAATGGATACAAGACACTGGGGGTTGGGGAGGAGGGCAGGTGAGGGCATGTACTGGATGGTGGGAAAGGCCAGGGGGAGGTCAATAGGAGGGAAAAAAGGAGACATATATACTATTTGTAATACTCTAAACAATAAAAATATATATCTAAAAAATTATATCTATATTTTAATTAGAACATCATTTGGTAATCATTCTTAAGGATGAAATTTTAGATTTTAAATATTTTCTAAAAGTTATTATAATGTCCTTGTAAAAATGACTTATAGAATTACCTAGACCAAAACTTTGGCATTTAAAAAGAGAATAACTTTGTTTTCTTTGTAGCTCAATTAACCATGTTCTTAGGACTCAGGGAGAGGGTGTACCTTTACTATTTTAAAACCAGATTATCTCCACATCAAGACTAAACCCTGACTGGATAGCGAGTGAGAGTGTAGTGTTTAATAGGTACAGAGTTTCCGTTTGGAAGATGAAAAAGTGCTGGGAATGGTTGATGGTGATGGTTTCAACAATAAAAGGGAAGGAACTCAATGCCACTGAGCTGTACATATTTTTAAATGGTTAAGATAGTAAACTTTATGGTATGTATAGTTACCACAATAATAAAAACCAAGTATGGATTCAGCAGGTATTTTAAAACATTAACTTTGGCCCAGCCGGTGTGGCTCAGTGGATGAGCACTGACCTATGACGAGGTTTGATTCCTGGTCAGGGCACATGCTCAGATAGGGGTCTCTATCCCCAGTGTGGGGTGTGCAGGAGGCAGCCAATCAGTGATTCTCTTCATCATTGATGTTTCTATCTCTCTCTCTCTCTCTGCCCCTTAATTTTATTTTGAAATGAATAAAAGTTAAAGTAAGCATTAACTTTGGAGGTTGACAATCCTGGAGTTTTTTACTTGTTATGGGCTTATTTTAAGGGTAGTTATTATTGTTATTAACACCTTCCCCACAGCATGCAAGTCTGAAAAAATCCTTCATTCAAACTTCAATAGAATTTGCTACTGAGTGGGACAAATTTCACGCCAAATTGTGCTATCACAGGGCTGAAGCAGACATTTGAGAAAGACAAGTATATAATCTCCTTTGAATGAAGGCGCAATCTCATCAACCTCACATTGTTCTGTTTAACTTTAGAATCACCGGTCTATTGCACAGGTCCAATACCCAAATAAATTCGTATTTCTGCTTCAGTGCATATAGGAAAAACAAAACAGCCCTACCCAGTTTGGCTCAGTAGATAGAGCGTCAGCCTGCAGGCAAAGGGTGCTGGATTTGATTCCGATCAAGGGCACATACTTCAGTTACAGGCTCTATCCCCAGTAGAGGGCATGCAGGAGGCAGCCAATCAATGATGCCCTTACATCTTTGATCTTTCTCTCTCCCTCTTCCTTCCTCTCTCTGAAATCAATAAAAATATGGGCCTTTGGCAGCCAAAGAGCAGTGGAGCTGGGGAGTGGGCATTCCATTAGACAGGCTGTCCTGCTGTCCTGTCCTGGCTGCATTAGTCACAGGGGCTCCACGCAGGGGTCTCTTTGTCGTTGTGACCACGTAAGTCACCTAATGGTGTCACTCATGGAATCTAGTACTTTATTCTCATCAGCAAAGACAAATTTCAGCACTGACATCAAAATCATACACTAGGGAAATAAGAATACCATATAAAATGGGATGCAAAATAGTGTTTCTTCTTTTCTGTTTTTAATTATCCCAAACACATTATTTATTAATTTTAAAAATGCAAATAAGGAATAAGAGGTCCTTTTAAAAACAAATCCATCTCATCTCAAATATCTCTAAAAAATAAATAGTTTGGCTTTCCAAATCTCTTCCTCCGTTAATTTCTTTAGAAAACCATTTTAATTCGCCTAATGTTCAAAATACTCGACTTCTGGTTTTACAATATTAAGAACAACTTTGCAAACCACAACACGTTTTCTTCGATGCTCTCTGCTTTGTGAAACGCTTTTAATTTTTCTATTTCAATAATACTACTAAATTCTCTGAAAGCCCATAAATAAAACATGCAAAATGTTATATAACTTACTATCTCAACTGTGGATTTCATAAAAGTACATTTAAAAATCAGGAGGAAACCAGAAATGAGCTTTTAAAAATATTTCTTCTTGGCACTCTACGTGATACAAAGTTATACTTTGATATAAAAGATTTCAGCTCAAATTTAAGAATCTCCAGGGCTATTCTTGCCTTCCTTTGCATTCCATGAGTCTATCTGCGCCATGTAAAAAAGTCTGTTCTTTGCTCTATGAACTGACTGTCTTCTCATGACAGGCAGAGGCGAAGGCAATGATTCGACAATTATGGTGATTCAAGGCCATAAAGACCGCCACAAAGACTGTCACATGCTTGGGTGACACCTGTCCTTGAGCCGACCCAGGACTGCTCACCTCTATGGACACAACGGACATCCTTTATCTCAGGACTCCACTTCAGGCTGGATCCACAGATGAATGTTGAAGGACCTTCTAGTGACATGCCACTGGAACAGGAAAAGGTCACCTTATCACCAATTGCATAGGAAGATTTCTGGGGATGACTCTGTATGCCATCCATCAGTGTTGGTAGAACACAGACAATTCCTAAAAATTAAAAAAAAGAAGAAGAGCAGAATACAAGGGTCATTGATTTCCTAAACCAGTGTTGGGCAAACTCATTAGTCAACAGAGCCAAATATCAACGGTACAACAATTGAAATTTCTTTTGAGAGCCAAATTTTTTTTAACTTAAACTTCTTCTAACACCACTTCTTCAAAATAGTCTCGCCCAGGCCTGTGGTTTTTTGTGGAAGAGCCACACTCAAGGGGCCAAAGAGCCACATGTGGCTCTCGAGCCGCAATTTGCCAACCACTGTCCTAAACCATCTTTATAAAAGCATGACCTCCTTGAATGCTACTGTTGTACTTGCTCTGCTTTTTCTCCTTGGAAGACAAGAAAGAAGAGGTGAGCTCACTCTTAGGGTGCTCACAAAGACATGTCCCACTGGGCCCCATATGTAATCGACCAATGAAAGATTTAAAATACACGAGCCTTATAAACAGAGACCTAAAGTCCAGCCTGCTGTCCAAACCAGATTTTTCACAGCCACCACGTATCTCTCCAGTCTGGTAGAACTTCCCCAAGAACTGTGTTTATTTGTGTATTATTAGCATCTATCTGGTTGCATATTTTACTAGCTGAAATTTTTAAAAAACTGCTTTTAACCTTGCAACCATATAAGTATTAAATGTTATTTGGTTTCCAATCTCTATTCTTTCTTGCTTGGTTATGTTTATTAGTTCAAACTTCCTACTTGGAAAAGAAGCACAGAGAAAAATAAGAAGCATACATGTTTATGGAAAGCAAGTCAGATTTCACAATTTTTAAAAAATGTTTGGCAAGCTCTCTAGTACTGCTCTATTTCTGCACCATCTTCATCAGAAAATCCACTTATTCATTCAAAACAGCATCTATGCCCTAACCGGTGTGGCTCAGTGGATAGAGTGTCGGCCTGTGGACTGAAGGGTCCTGGGTTCAATTCTGGTCAAGGGCATGTACCTTGATTGTGGGCACGTCCCCAGTAGGGGGCATGCAGGAGGCAGCTGATCGATGTTTCTCATCGATGTTTCTAGCTCTCTCTCCCTTTCCCTTCCTCTCTGTAAAAAACCAATAAAATATATTTTAAAAATATAAAAAACCCAGCATCTATTGAGTGCTCTATTTTGCCAAGAATGTTGTGTGCTGCTGGGGGTACAAGTTATGAGTGAGGTTTTGAAGGCCTAAGATTGCAGAGAGAAAGGAAGACTAAGTGGTTACAACACTTGGCGATGCCTTTCTCCTTGAGGTATTTGTAAACTTGGGGTGAGGGGTGGGGGTGGGGAAAATGTTGAAAGGCTGATAGTAAACTGAGGAGAAAGCTGCAGCTCAGAGGCTGGGAGACAGACATGAAGGCAATGATTCAACAGCTGGAGTTGTGGGGCGAGGAGAGCAGAAACTAGAGCCCAGTCCTGCCGAAAAGAAGGAACCGAAGTAGAAATTTCATGTCAAAATTTCCTCGGGGAGCCATCCATTAATGGACACGCACCAGGAACAAAGGTAAACTGGGCGTGAACCAGCCTCACTGCTTGCCAGACACAGAACTGAATCTTCTTTCCAGGAAGAAGATAACATCAGCCAGACCCTCAAGTCCTTTCTCTGATTTTCACACAAAAAGTCTGGCATTCAATCAAAACTCATTTAACATTTAAAAAGATAAGAGCCAAAATCAGTTTGGCTTAGTGGATAGAGCATCGGTCTGCGGGCTGAGGGTCCCAGGTTCGATTCCGGTCAGGGGCATGCATGTACCTTGGTTGCAGGCACATCCCCAGTGGGGAGCATGCAAAAGGGGCTGATCAATTCTCTCTCATCGATGTTTCTAGCTCTCTATCCCTCTCCCTCCCTCTGTGTACAAAATCAATAAAATATATATTTTTAAAAAATAAAATAAAAAGATAAGAATTCCCAGCTCAGCCCTAGCTGGTTTGGCTCACTGGATAGAGCAGTGGTTCTCAACCTTTCTAATGCCACGGCCCTTTAAGACAGCTCCTCATGTGGTGGTGACCCCCAACCATAAAATTATTTTTGTTGCTACTCCATAACTGTAATTTTGCAACTGTTATGAATCGTATCTGTGTTTTCCGATAGGCTTAGGCGACCCCTGTGAAAGGGATTTTCGACCCCCAAAGGGGTCGCGACCCACAGGTTGAGAACCGCTGGGATAGAGCATCGGCCTGGGGACTGAAGAGTCCCAGGTTCAATTCCGGTCAAGAGCATGTACCTTGGTTGCAGGCACATCTCCCCTTAAATTTGATACAACGGCCGCGGCCACTCACTCTGACAATGCTTTTCCCCAGCGAGCCACTGTAAGTCTTCTCCACATCGGGCAACAGGGTCTCCGACCAGGGCGTATCCTTCCCTGCAGGTGTAGACGATGTTTTTCCCAACAGGAAACGGGGTATCTTCATTCTAGCCAGAAATACACACAGAGAACGAGTCTGTCCGGTTTGCATTAACACAATGTTTCTTTAGATACATTTGGTCCATAGACCATGCCTTCTTTTAATCATCCGGCAACCTTCCTTCAAATAGCTGACTTAAAAATTGTCTATAAAAGCATGTCCTTGTGTATAGTCCTAGCCAACAACACTGATCCCAGCATCACTAGAAATAAAGCCAGAAGTGCCACTGAGCTATAACTTATTGATTGTTCTCTGGAGTAAAAATTGTACTAAAAGTACTTCAGGCCCTAGCCGGCTTGGCTCAGTGGATGGAGCATCAGCCTGCGGACTGAAGGGTCCCAGGTTCGATTCCGGCCAAGGTCACATGCCTGGGTTGTGGGCTCCACCCCCAGTCAGAGGGTAGCAGGGGGCAGCCAATCAATGATTCTCTCTCATCATTGATGTTTCTCTCTCTCCTTCTCCCTTCCTCTCTGAGATCAATGAAGAAATATATATTTTTAAAAAATAAAAATAAAAGTACTTCCAGTACACACTGAAGCCAAGAGGAGGCTTCACTGAGTGTGGGGCCCGAGCCTCATCACGAGGAGTGAGAAGGGTACAAGTTCACAGGCGCCCAAGCCAGGAAGATTCCCGAGAATGACAAGTGGCAGCTGACTCGTGTTCCTTCCGAATGAGAAAGTTGCCTAAAGAACCATGACCCATATCTCAACGACACTCACTGATTGGCTCCTGGAATAAACCTAATACAGTGGTACCTTGAGATACGAGTTTAATTCACTCCGTAACCTTGAGGCGTGGGAAACTATGAGACGCTCGAGTCGCGGTAAACTGGTGGGTCGTGTGCAGCCGGCCGATCCACGGGATGACTCCTATCTCAAATGTTGCTCATATTTCAAAGCAAAAATCGCTCGCTCGACGGCTCGTATCTCAAAAATCTCGTATGTTAGGGCACTCGTATCTCGAGGTAACACTGTGCTTCAATCCAGACTCCATATTTATGAAATTTTTTTTTTAAGACTTCTTGCCCTGGCTGATTTGGCTCCATGGCCCCGGGTTTGATTCCGGTCAAGAGCACATGCCCGGATTACGGGCTCAGTTCCCAGTGGGGGGCATGCAGGAGGCAACCGATCAGTGATTCTCTCTCATCATTGATGTTTCTCTCTCTCTCTTCCTTTCCCTTCCTCTCTGAAATCAATGAAAATATATTTTTTTAAAAATAAAATATAAAAATACAGACTTCATTCAGTGCAAGAATAGGGAAAGTCCTTATGTTGAAGACCTTGCTTAGAGATTCCTATTTTAGCAGGAATGGAAATGTTTACCTCCCTCTGGCATGACTGCATTTCGAATTCATTGGGTGGCAATATTGATTTTGTGCATCTGAGAACAAACATATACGGCAGCACAACAGAGATGAGGCCAGATAATTCTACAGAAGATGGACTGACTTCTGCAGAATTCTAATCGCCTTCGGCCAAAGGACAAAGTCTAAAACTCTCATCACTAAAACTCAGATGCACACATAAAATATTTTAGCTCTGTTTCCTTGTGGAAGAAGGACATGGGTTATGACAACAGTGGGGATGCAGAAGTTGATGCAGAGAATATGCGTAAATGAAAAATATATATATCTCATAACCAACTTGAACAAATCCGTTGTCCAAGGCAGGAGGTGGTGGACAGAATTCCTTTGGGCCTGAAGGCAAAGGAAAACAATGGGGTTCAAGCAATCTGGAAGAGAAAGAAAACAAAATATAATTAATGGGATGAATTTCCATAATATAAGCAATATTTTCCTCCGCAGCAAACTTTTTATTTGCATCTGAAAGGATTGCGTTCATGTAAGTAGGTTAATGTGATGTTTTTGTCATGGTCAGGCTCAAATATCTGATCACAACCTGTAATAGAAAACTCAGTGGATAGAGCGTCGGCCTGTGGACTGGAAGGTCCCAGGTTTGATTCCGGTCGGGGGCATGTACCTTGCTTGCGGGCACATCTCCACTGTGGGGCGTGCAGGAGGCAGCTGATTGATGTTTCTGACTTTCTATCTCTCTCCCTTCCTCTCTGTAAAAAATCAATAAAATATATTTAAAAATTAAAAAAAAAAAAGAAAACTCAAACATAAACTCAGGCTTGCAAAAGACAGCTAAATGGTCAGTAGTAGGGGAAAAGTAACAGCAGAAGGGAAAGTCACTTTTTGGGCAATGCACCTACTTATAAAACTTTCAGAGGTCACCTGTCTCAGACCTACTTTTTCTCCTGCTGGTTGGTTCTGAAATTCTTTTAACACAGAATTAATTCTGTATTAAAAATAAAGTACCCAGCTGAAACCGGTTTGGCTCAGTGGATAGAGAATCAGGCTGCAGACTGAGGGTCCCGGGTTTGATTTCTGGTCAAGGGCACCTGCCCAGGTTGTAGGCTCGATCCTCAGTAGTGAGTGTACAGGAAGCAGTCAAACAATAATTCTCTCTTATCGTGGATATTTCTAAATCTCTCTATATTTCTTCCTCTTTGAAATCAATAAAAATATATTTTTTAAAAAATAAAATGAGCTGAAACTGGTTTGGCTCAATGGATAGAGAGTCAGCCCTCTCCTCTCTGTAAAAAATCAATAAAATATATAAAAAATAAATAAAATGAAAATAAAAATCAAGGGGAAAAAGTGAAAGATTAAGTGAAAGAATGAATGATAAATAAATAAGAGGATACTATTAAATAAATATATGTTGATTGAGCATGTGCTGCTATAGGGCAAAGCAGCTACTGATAAAAAAAAAGGGTATTTCCCGTTCACATCATCTCGTAGCAGCAATCACACAGTCCACACGACTGGTGGCCAGGAGGTCTGGTCCCCTCACCGAAGATTATTCAGCTCCTCGTCTTCCTCTCCACACTGCCTGCTCTCCGACGTTTCCCCGATGCAGGACCCCCCACCCCCGCTGGGAGGCGGGTTATTGCACGCTCGATG
>PVJN01050087.1:0-14981 GCA_004026805.1 Lasiurus borealis
GACCAAGGCCAGCAGAGGGGCAGTTAGGGGCAACCTGGCCAGCAGTGGGCAGTTAGGGATGACCAGGCCAGCAGGGGGGCAGCTAGGGGTGACCAGGCAGGCAGGCATTGAGCAATTAGGAGCCATCAGTCTAGAATTGTGAGAGGTATGTCCAACTGCTGGTCTAGACCAGCAGTCTTATATCCCCCAAGGGGTCCCGAATTGGAGAAGATTAAGGCTGGGCTGAGGGAACTCCTCCCCATCCACATGAATTTCATGCACCAGGCCTCTAGTAGATACATAATTAAGTGCATGATTACTGCAAAGTATAGGTGTGAACATATTCATGGTACTTGGCAAAAATATTTTTATGCCAAACCCAAATTTTAATCATGTGCTTACACTTCATGTATTTTGAAAAGCTATTGGTATAGTAGGAGTGAAAGTGACTTAAGTTCTCTGGTACTCTTGGATCTTAGAACTCAGAGTATGTTGACCTTTATGGCAATTTATCCTAATCTCCCCTTTATTCCTTTCATTTTCTCTTTAAAGTGGGAGGGGACAAAGAGGGCTAGGTAAAAGGAGCCAAGGCCAAAGAACAATGTGTGTCATTTCTTGAGAAGGTTCAGTGTTAGATTTGTCCAGGCATTATCTCATTTCTCACAGTAGCTCCTCAAGGTGGGCACTGTTACTCCCATCTTATAGAAAACAAAGTGGAAAGATACGCAGCAAGGTTGAATAATGCACCCAAAGTCACACTGCCAATAGATGGAGCTCCTCTGGTCCGACCAGTTCCAAATCTTCGCTGTCTCGCTACATTATATTTTCTCATTCGCATTCCACCCAGAATAAATAATCTATGGTTTTAAATTTGACTCTATGATGTAGTAGCAGTCTTTTCTAAAATAAAATGCCATCCATACCATTAAAAAAAGTATTTTAGCCAAGACCGGTTTGGCTCAGTGGATAGAGCGTCGGCCTGCGGACTGAAAGATCCCAGGTTTGATTCCGGTCAGGAGCATGTACCTTGCTTGCAGGCACATCTCCAGTGTGGGGCGTGCAGGAGGCGGCAGATCGATGTCTCTCTCTCATCGATGTTTCTGACTTTCTATCCCTCTCCCTTCCTCTCTAAAAAAAATCAATAAAATGTATATATATTAAAAAAAAGTATTTTACTATTGAAAATAGGCTTAATGTAGTCTGATAAATAATATTTGAACTGCCTTAGTTTGTCTAAACTAATAGCATTATTTTACTTTAAATATAATTATATAATTAAGGCAGCATTTGTCTTAACATTTGTGAATTTTATACATTTTAAAGACTTGACTTGGAGGTATTTATATAGTTCAGATATTTACTGGAAGTATCTTAGATTAAATAGCTCCGTAGAGTAGTCTTTAACATTCAAGCAGCTCTTCTGCTCAAATATGGTGAACATAATTGACAGTTGTAATAATAAGGTCACAAAGTCAAAAAGAGTAACCACAGTGTGGGCAAGATTTTGACCATAAGGAACAGTATGTAAAAGTTGGTTAACTGGAAGGATTTCCTGCCTTCTTAATAACTATTTTGTCTCCATTGCTTTGGAGTCATCGCCAAATTGGAAGAAGGAGAAAATCTTTTAAGTAGGACATTTTGCGCTTAGAATTGGTATTCTTTTTATGAAAAGCTTTGATGGATGCTAGAACCGATCCTTTAAGTAAAATGCTTTTCTGCTATATTGCTTATTCACGGTGGTCTTTATTTGTGCCTTCTTCTTGTTGGTCTGTTTCTAACCCTTGTTTGACACATTATAGAACTTCATGTTAAAAATATGATAATCCACTGAACATCTCAATACATAGGCTGGGACACAGAGTACAAGAACCCTTCAGAGGTAAAACTAAAGAAAACAAGAAAGATGGGAGAGAAAATAAAGGAAATTAGAAGATTATTTCAGGCAGTCCAACACCTAATTTATAGGAGTTCCGAAAGGAAAGCAGAGAAAAATGAGGGCGGAAAATTGTCAAAGAATTAGCACAGGACAGTTTCTTAAAACTAAAAGGATACAAGTTTCAGTACAACGAATAAGAAATTGTCCATATCAAGACACATTCATTAAGTTTCGAATGTTTTGTGGAGAGAAAAAAAAGCTCCCAGAGAATTAAGGATCAACATGGCAGCAGAGTTAGATAATAGAAGTTAACAGAGCATTTGCTTCAAAATTCTGATGGAATATGATTTTTTTCCTATTAGGCTTTAGTTAGCTAAACTTTATCATATGTGGAGATAAGATAATGAAAATGTACTTTTATTCCAAAATATTTTTTAAAAATTAAGTACCATGCCGAGACCGGTTTGGCTCAGTGTATAGAGCGTCGGCTTGTGGACTGAAAGGTCCCAAGTTTGATTCTGGTTGGGGGCATGTACCTTGCTTGCGGGCACATCTCCACTGTGGGGCGTGCAGGAGGCAGCTGATTGATGCCTCTCTCTCATCGATGTTTCTGACTTTCTATCTCTCTCCTTCCTCTCTAAAAAATCAATAAAATATATTTAAAAAAAAATAAGTACCAGAAACACTAGGTTTTTCTCTACTTTCAAAACATAAATGAGTGAAGCACCTAAATATTATTATTCCCAGGTGGCTGAAGAATATTTGTTTAGCACAGCTAGATTTGTCATTCCTTCAGAATAACTGTATAGATTATATGTATAAGTTTAACTTTTTTATGTATATAGAAAAGTTCTAGAGTGGAGCAAGGTAAATTTTCTTTTACTACTTATTTGTATTACCTGATTTTTAAAAATGAACATATGTTAATTGTAATGAATAGCATGTAACTAAAAAGAAGGGAAGAATAGAGGCATGAGATATTTCTTTCTTTTTTAAAATGTAGGAAGTGCATGCTGTCTGTCTCCTCTACTAGACGTGCAGGAGATACAGTCGAGATGGCAAACACAGCCTCAGCCTTGGAAGGATTTGGGCCTGGCTGTTAGGGGGAAACATGCATGGAAGGGAATGGCTCCCAGCCAGGTGGAAAACCTGCCTCTGTGTGATCTCAATGTACAGGCTACTCCCAGGGCCAAGCAGATGGCTTTCCAGGGTCTGCAAAGAGGTGGCAGCCTACTAACTTCAGACAGAGTACTTTAAAAAATAGCCATTCGTGAGAACACCGAGCGCAGGACCCTGATCTTGGAATGTCTGATTTAATAAATTTCACTTGCATTGCTCCAGAAACCAACGTGCTTCCTGCTGCCAGCCCCAGGAGCCAGAGGTTAGGGTTTTTAATAATAATAACAATAATGAGTTACACTTATTCCAGATTAGTTCTCTGGCTCCCCAAAAAATAAATGGCTAAGATGTCCAAAATGTTCCTTTCACAGCTCTGCCAAACGCTGGCTTTTCCTCTTCGTCTGGAGATCCAGCCAATCTGTTGAAAATTATCCCTTTTTTATTTTTTGAGTACTTCCAGGCAGTTTTTCGGAGTGAAGACTAAATCCTTCAGTCTGCAATGAATATCCGCTAAATGGACTCTTTTTTCCATATTTCTGCAGCAGCAGATCACACTTGGTGTTCTGAGTCTTATTTCATTTCTTCCAGCTGTCGATTTGGGAAACTGGGCACCGGATATCACATCATACCAGTTACGGACAACAGTGTGTGTTAATTGGGAGTGTAACGTTTGCCTGGTGACTGCTTGTTATTTGTTTTTTGTTTTTGTTTTTCATGTAAATAAGTCTCAGCCCGAGTTTTCACAAACTTACAAAAAACATGGGTTCACTGGGGGAAAGGAAGCATTGAGTCTGAATAAGAACAAGTACACACACTGTCCTTTACTAATTTGACTTGCATGGGAGTTAGAGTGGGGTTTTGTTTTTGTTTTTCTCTTCTGGCCAAAGAGTGGGGATGGTTAGGGGTATTGTACTGTGTTAGTAAGCTTCTCTTCACTTGAATATAGGAGAAACTTGATACTTGGTATCTGTGGTCCAGTGATATCCAGAAATACTTTTTAAGAGCAGATGGATAGATTTTTAAAGATTACTTTAGCTGGTAGTTTCCCTGCCCATGTTCTCCCTTTAAGGTTAGGGGGGCCTGGCTCAATGTATGGGAGTAGAATTAGGTTGGAACCTTCACCTGACTTGACCAGGATCCCAAACTGACCCCAGTTTGAGCTGCTTTGAAAAGTAGCGGGCCTAGACCTCTGTGTCTTCTGCTTGTCAGGTGGATGCCTAGAATAGGGATGGTTAGATTACATGTATATTAGAAACCCTGAAAACCTACTGGCTAGATAGGGAAACAAGAGAGTTGGAATCTAGCCCTATACTTTCCCCAACCAGTATTTTGATCTTGGGAGACTTATTTAATTCCTTTGAGTAGCAGTTTCCTCATCTGTAAAATTAAAAATTATTAGACTTTTTCTAATTTGAGTATCAGTTTCCTCATCTGTAAAATGGGAGATTATTAGACTTTTTCTAAGAGTCCTTCTAGTTCTAATATGTTCACTGATCATGGAACTGTGTCGGCACCTTCCCCTTGCTTTTATAAAGTGAATTGGCAAATTAATATTAGCCTTAGTGGAAATATCTGTAAGATTTAGAGTGGGATCCTGACAGAGTTCACTGAACAAAAGTGTTACAGAGATAGAAACCAAAAGCTTATTTTGAAATATTGGACCTTATGTTAAATTAGTAATGTAAATGAGTAAAAGAGTAGTTTCTAGGTGATTTCTAGCATTTTGGATGAGGGAGGTTCAGCACTATTTGAGCTGTTTGGATGTTTAATGTATGTGCTTGACTAGGGTTTTAATGCCTATATGATGCTCTTTAGAATGATCAATTAAGAATTTCTTTAATCCTGTACATATCTTTAGAGTCAGGATGATGGGGACAGGACCCCTGTGGCTAAAAGGAAGATGGAGACTTGTGGAGGGAGTTCTAAGAAAACAGTGAGAAGGCCACAGATATTCTATGAGTATCTTCATGTGTTAGTTCCATTCAAGGTGGTGGGGTTAGATCAGGAGAAAGCAAGTTTTTATTTTCAAGGAACTAGCTTCCTAGTAAGAGGACACAGACTTGAAACATCTATACTAATAAAAGGGTAATATACTAATTAGACTGGGTGACCAGACATCTTTAGATGTCTGACTTCCTTCCAGACAGTTAGGGGGCAACCAGGCCAGAAAGGAGGGGGGGGCAATTGAGGGCAGGGCGACCAGGCTGGCAGGGGGGCAGTTGAGAGGCAACCAAGCTGGTAGGGGGGCCGTTGAGAGGTAATCAGGCAGGCAAACGGTTAGGAACCAGCAGTCCCGGATTGTGAGAGGGATGTCCGACTGCCACAGGATCGAGCCTAATCCCTGGAATTTGTAAATGTTACCTTGGAAGGAAAGGGGTCTTTGTGGATATGATTACATTAAGGATTTTATGATGGAGTGGTTATCTTGAATTATTTGGTTGGGTCCTAATGCATCGATAAGAATGGAATAGCGGGCAATTTGAGAGGCAAAAGAGGAGAAAGCAGTGTGACTACAGGTAGATTGGAGTATGCAGCTACAAGCCAAAGAATGCTAGCAGCCACCAGAAGCTAGAATAGGTGAGGGTCAGAAACTTCCCTGGAGCTTCAGGAGGTACTCTGCTGACACTCTGTTTTAGACCATTGATACTGAATTCCGCTTTCTGGTCCCCAGAACTGGGAGAGAATAAATATAGTAGTTAAACTGTGTGTTCCTGCTATCAGTATCCTTTTTAGTTAATATTATCTTTTCCATATCGTCTAACTTCCTCGCTGCGGCAATGAGACAAGCATTCCATGCTTGGCTGCGGATGGGCTCCTGGGCCAGGGAGAGCCTCTGGGCACTGGGCGCAGAGCAGACAGGCTTGCAGAGAGATACTGGCACAGGGATTCGTGAGCAGGGCTACTAGTGTCAGACAAACTGCCTGAATGGGACCTTGCACACATGAGGAGTTCAAAAGAGGTGTTTACTGACAACTGGCTGTGTGATGAGTGGAAATGTATTTCCAGGCTCACCTTGGGCCAGTGGTTTCACATGCAGATGGCAGTGCACTTCCAGAACCAAGAGCTTTCACCTTCCCAGGGTATAGCGTAGTGATGGCTAGTTTTTTATTTGAAGGGAGGGATTAGAAAATCATTCAGGATTTCAGATTGTATTTCAAATGGGAACCCAATAAAGTATTGGGTTAAGCTTCTATTTCTCTTAGAGACCCTGTCGGCTACATGTAAGAGGTTGAAATGCCAGAAGCACATGTTTCTGAAATTAACAAAAGCATCTGGATAAAAACTATCACACAATGAAAAGAAGCATTTGGTGAAATATGCTAAAAATAAAAATAAGGTATCTCTATCCCCATTTCCTACATACACATTTCCTATCATTCGTGAGCAGGGCTACTAGTATCCAGACTACCTGCATGGGATTCGTGAGCAGGGCTACTAGTCTCCAGACAGAGGATAAGAAGGGAAATGAGATTGCACGAGACCTGGTCAGAGTCATGCACTTAGAACAGAGGCCCTGAAGAAGCTCCCTTTACTAGTACTTTAACTTCTCACAGGGTTTGCCTGAAATCTAATTACAGGACTTCCTGGTGGAACCATTACAGTGATTACAGGTGCTTGTTGTGAGGTTCTGACTCTGGGACCACTGACATCTTTTTGTCCAATCGCTTACGCTTTTACAACTGCTGCTACTCTAGGGAGAAATGCTGGTGTCAGAGATGGGGAAGAGGATTATAGAATAGAGTCAGAGATGGGCCTCCCGGTGGAATTCCAAAACCAGGTTTCTTTGTTATTAGTTGTTTCTATTTTATTAGTGCATTTGACCACCCTTTGAAGTGTGTGTGTGCCGGCCTGTGTGCTTAGTTGTCTTTGTAGGTTTGTTTCCATTTGGGGTACTGTTTTTCTTAAGATGAGGCTTGCTGTTTTTATCGCTAATCACTGTGGCCAGGAGATATAGGCCCTTAGCTGATTTCTTTCTGGGTGGTTTTATAAGCCACAATCTGGGGAGTAACTAGGTTTTCATACTTTATTGGGTTCCCATTTGAAATACAATCTGAAAACCTCCAGGCTTTTGTCTTCAACGTTTGTTTTCATCTAATGACCAGATTTATGGTGTTTGCTCCATGGCCTGTGAATAAATTCTGTTAAACACACATACACACACACAGGCACAAGCTATGCAGCTCCTCACTGTCTGCTCCTGCCTGTTTGTGCTTGCCTTTGTTAACTTTCTCTTTTTATACCTTTGTGCCTTATTCTGTTGATCTCCCTTCCTGAGATGATTGAGAATGATAGGAAATGTGTATGTAGGAAATGGGGATAGAGATACCTTATTTTTATTTTTAGCATATTTCACCAAATGCTTCTTCTCATTGTGTGATAGTTTTTATCCAGATGCTTTTGTTAATTTCAGAAACATGTGCTTCTGGCATTTCAACCTCTTATATGTAGCCGATCTTAGGACAGGGTCTCTAAGAGAAATAGAAGCTTAATTCAAGTGAAGGTTTTTCTAGGCTAAGTTAGATTCAAATGTGTTAGGTGGCAGGCTGGATTCAAACACTACCAAAATGGTGAAAGCTCTAAAACGAGACTCTTGGCATTGCCAAGGTTAGACATGAAGTGTGTAGACAAAGGTAGGCTGTGGACGTGGCTGGAGTCGGGACTACCATCCACACATGGCTTAGCCAAGATGGAGATGGATCATTCTGGGTTAGTGCCCAGGCGTATGTTCAGCCATAGGAGAATCACAGAGTGTGTCACACTGGCTACATTAAAATGGGTTCAGATTGATATAGAATAGTATTTTTGATGTATTGCTAAGTGTAAAAAATTATAGAATAATGTATAATGGGGAGAAAAGTCTAGATGGACAGACATCAACATACTGGCAGCTATTTTGAGTGGTGAATTTGTGGTGATTTTTTTATTTTTTTTCCCCTGGCAATGTTGTTTATTATCAAAATTTTCCTCAACAAACAAGTAGTGCTAATTAAAAAAAAACACACACAAACTTTTAAAATAAAACAAAATGATTGCCAGGCAGGCACTTTCATTCATTCAGGAAACCTCTATGGCCTGCCTACTTTGGTGGAGCCCACGGCCACTCTGCGGCTGGTACCTTATTCTTGATGCTAGAAAAGTAGATTTTTTTTTTTCAAGGAGCTTCTGTTTCCTCAAGGGCCTCTCATCAATGGTACAATCTTACCTGGTGGGTCAGGGTCTAACTCAGCTTTTGTCTAGCCTGACACTCCCAAGTTAAAGCTGCTTTCTTCTCACCCTCTATCCTGGCTTGTTTGTTTTCGCCTGTGTCTGTCTGTCTTATCCCATTCACAATTTTTGGTGGTCTCCTTTTGTCTTCCTCGGAGCCTGAACTTAGAAGAGGTTCAGTTTTCCCTTTTGGCTACCACTTCCCTTGTTTTCATAAAGTTGCTGGGCTAGTTTTTAGCCTCATAGATAAACAGGTTTGAAATGCCTATCACTGGAGAATTTACCCCCAGGGCTCGCTATATCTGTGCAGGTGGCATATCAGCCTGTTTGCTTATTTGGGTGAGCTAGAATTGAACTGTTTGCAAACCAGTGAGACAAGCTTTATGTTTGTGTTTAAAAAATTTTCAAGTCCTGGCAGGATATTCAATTTATTAAGTCAAATGTGATTCTGAATGTCCTCAGATATAGCTAAGGAGGCACTTTAAGAAATTATGAATTTCTCCTCATTTTAAGTCATAATTCCTTTTCTACTTGACTGTGTCAAGGACTCTGTCCTTTTGTTTATTCACTATTTATTAGGCACCAGTTGTGAACTGAGCATCATAATTATCACCTGAAATAATGTGGAAAAATAAGATAGACATAGTCTCTGCCCGTGCAGGATGTATAATCTGATGGGAGAAATAAGAAATTAAATGAGGAATTCCATGTATGACATGCCTCAAATGCTATGACGGGGTGATTATAGGTTATAGTGTAAGACCAATGGCAGGCACCCAACCCATATTTGGGACATTAGGAAAGTATCCCTGAAGAAGTCATCCAAAGCTCAAAGTTGAAGGATTATTTGGACTTAGGGATAATGAAGAGAAGAAGCTTTTCCTAGCAGGAAATACAGACAACATTTGCCAAGATCTGGGGACTAGAAAAGTATTGAATATTGATAGAATTCCACCCCTCAAATTTATATGTCTAGGACTGGACAAGTGAGTCAAATTAAGTATAACTTCATAAATCAGTCTAAGGAGTTTAGTCTTTATTCAAAAAGCAGTAGGGAGCCATTAATCTCATAATATTGCTTGATTAGGTTTGTAGTTCAGAAAAAGAATTATTGTCATAATAGAAAGTTAAGAGGAGGCAAGATGTGAACAAAGAGATGAGGTAAAAATCTGACACAGTATCTAGGCAGGAAGTAATATAAGTTAGACTTGGGGTGAGGAATGAGAGACATGGATTCAATAGATACTCCAGAGGTAGAAAAGAGGAGTGGCCTGTTGACGGTATACATGGGGAGTTTCAGGCTTGGAAAATTGGGGAGGTAGTTAGATGGCACTTGGGTGGGTACCAGTCACTAAGTGAAGAAAAGAGGCATAAGGCATAGTTTTGAGGTTAACTATATTAGATTCCTCCCTCCCCCTGGCTAATATTATTTACCAATATTTGCCAGAGAAGAACAAATTTTTTACCAGTCAATGGACATTTACATAGTATTGTGCTGTGTATCAAGAGAGATGTAAGGAAGTATACTAGTAGATATGGTCCCTTACCTATAGATATTTATGCTCTAGTTGAGGTTAACAGGTACACATTTAGTGAATGTCCATTGGGTCGCTATGTTTCTACTCCCTAGTCTATAGTCTATCTGCCCTTGTTGCATCTCTTTTCTGTTCAGAAACTTTCAGTGCCTATAAGACACAGATAAATCTACTTAGTCTGGCTTTCAAATTTCTAAAAATTATATGCCATCCTACTCTTATTATGAAGTCCTCTTTTTATCCAGCTGGTTTATCTACCCACTTGTTCCTGTACCTGCCCACCCCCTCCATGTTGTCTTCTCCTTTTTAATCTACTCTTACAATTTTTCCAGACTCATCTTGGTTTCCATGTTTCTCATAAAACTTTCCCTAACCTCTTCAGCTCCCAATGATATCTTTCCCAACTCTGTACTTTTCTTGTAAGCACTAGAGGCCCTGTGCACGAATTGTGCATGGGTGGGGTCTGGCTGGCCAGCCCTAATCAGGGTGTGGGGGTGCCTAGCAGGGATGGGGCTGACTGGGGAGAAAGGCCACAGGTGGTTGGCTGGCCAGCCCTGCCCCCTGGTCGAACTCCTGGTTGAACTCCTGGTGGAGGACACAATTTGCACATTAGCTTTTTATTACATAGGATTATTCATTTGACCCTTACACTGGTTTGCCTTACATTATTGGTTATATTGAACTAGAGGCCCAGTGCATGAATTCGTGTATCAGTGGGGTCCCTTGGCCTGGTCTGTGGGATCAGGCCAAAACCAGCTCTCTGACCTCCCTTGAAGGGTCTCAGATTATGAGAGGGTGCAGGCCAGGCCAAGGAATCCCACTGGAACACAATCAGAGCCAGGGAGGGATGCGAGAGGGTTGGCCATTGGAGAGGTACTGAAGGAGGGCTCCAGGATGTGTCCAATTCATCTCATTCAGTCCTGATAGGCTGGATCTCAGCAGCAAGCTAACCTACCGGTTGGAGTGTCTGCCCGCTGGTGGTCAGTACATATCATAGCGACTGGTCGACCAGTTGACTGTCCGCCCCCTGGTGGTCAGTGCAAGTCATAGTGAGTGGTTGAGTGGCCTTGGCGTATCATTAGCATATTACATTTTGATTGGTTGAATGGCCGACCAGTTGACTGGATACTTAGCACATTAGGCTTTTATTATATAAGATGTATATGCCTTGTCTTCCTAACTAGATTTTTAAGCTCTAAGAGCAGTGACTATGTCATATTGTTAGTATCTCCTATAGGACCCAGCAAAGTACCCAACATGAAGTATGTAGGTATTTTTTAAATATATTTGCTACTTTCTTAAAAGAAATATGCTTACACTATAGCTTTTATTAAGTAGTAAGTGAGAGATAAAACTCGTACGTCCCAGGATTCAGAGGAGGGAGATTCAAATATGGACTAAAATGGTTTTATGACCTTGGCCTTTTAAAAATAAGGCTAGATTACAGACCTATAAGAGCAGCCCCAAACCTATGAACTGCTTCATATAGAGAGAGTAATGAAAGTGGTAATTTTTCACTCAGTTTAAAGTGTAGACATTATTAGTTGAAAGCTGGTATTAATATATTAGCAGTCTAGATCTGGATTTAAGGTACTGTAGAATTTTTTATGTAGTTGAGAATCAGGTGTGAGTGAAGTTTGAGTTCCGTTTAGATAATTCTGACATCTTCCTGTTAGGCCTTGCCTCTTGAGACTCTGTTTTATAATACACAAGAATTGTTAATATTGCATATCCCTAAGAGTTGAAGCAGAAATTGAGTCAATATTTTCTTAACAGTACTGTGGAGCTAAAAATGCTAGACTAGAAAGGTACCTCCTATGTATTCATATTACCTGAATAAGGTCAAATTCTCCTTAGAAAATATTTTTAGTTTTATTTAAATCCTAACAGTGCACATTGAATGTTTCATGGTCCTCCCCCATCAAGCATGGACAAAATAACTTGAACAAAATGTTTTTTTAAAGATGTAGTCAAAACCCATCAAGCTACTAAGTACAAAACAATTAGTTAAAATGTTCAGCCCTGGCCGGTGTAACTGAGTTGGTTGAGTATCATCCCATGCACCTACTAGTTGATGTTTTTAGGTCTTGTCCAATAAATTCTATTCTCTGTTGTCTTTTAAGGAGCTTAGAAATTTTAATTTTTACTTCTAAGTCTTGAATTCACTGGAATTTAATTTTGTGTATTGTTGGAGGTTGGGATCCAATTTTAATTTTGTGTGGATAATTAGTTATAGCATGTATGGTTTTCATAGTACTAGTATCTGCATGCCAGGTCTTTCATAAATCAAGTTTTCATATATATGTGTATGTAGGTGTGTTGCTGTGCTCTCTATTTTATTTCATTGGCCTATTTGTCACCACAATGTTCTAATTACTACTAACGTTTTATTCTAGCTACTTGATTGTATGAGACCTCCAACTTTGTTGTTCTCTAAGATTATCTTTGCCACTCTTGCTTGGCCCTTTATGCATCTTTATGTATTTTAGAATCTGCTTACACACACACACACACACACACACACACACACACAATATTACTATTTTTATTGGAATTGCATTGAATTGGGAGAGAAATTCAACTTTATAATATAATCTCTCCTACTTAAGACTGATGTCTTGTTTTTTTGGCATCTCTCTATTAAAAACATGATACACTAATGTAGAAAAAAAAGAACCTTGACCTGTATCTCACACCATATTTTTGATGGATCATAGACCTCAACATAAAGCTATTAAACTTGTATATGAAAATAATATCTTTGTGATGTTCAGAAGTCAAAGATTTCTTTGGCTATGGAAAGCATGAATCATAAAATAAATAAGTTGATCCAATTTGGACTTCATTAATACTTTGAAACTTCTGTTCATCAAAATATATTAAGAAAATAAATTGGCAAACCACACACTATGAGAAAGTTTATGCAATGCATATATAGCAAAAGAAACAAGCAAAGTAATTTAAAAGTGGCAAAAATCTTGAATAGATAATTCACAAAAGGCAATACCAATGACCAAAGCACAGAAAATATGTTTAGTATCATTAATCATCAAATAAATCTAAATCAGAATCACAGAGAGATACCATTCCATGCCCACTAGGATGGCTAAAATAAAAAAATAAAAAAAGAAAGACAGTAGCAAATGTTAGAAAAATATGCAGAGACACTAGAACTCTTTTTGTTGTTGGGAGTGTAAAATGCTTTTGTTATTATTTTGGAAAACTCTCAGTTTCTTAAAGATATTAAACACAATGCAGTTTTATTCTCAGATATTTATCTAACAGAAATGAAAATACAGGTTCACAAAAACAGCTATAGAGGAAAGTTCATAGCAACTTTATTCATAACTAGAGACCCGGTGCACAAAATTTGTGCACGGGGGTGTGAGGGGTGTCCTTCAGCCCAGCCTGCTCCCTCTCCAATCTGGGTCCCTTTGAGTGATGTCCCACTGCCCGTTTAGGCCCGATCCCTCTCACAGTCCAGGACTGCTGGCTTCCAACTGCTTACCTGCCTGCCTTCTTGATTGCCCCTAACTGCTTCTGCCTACCAGCCTGATCACCCCCTAACCACTCCCCTGCCAGTCTGATTGATGCCTAACTGTTCCACCGCCAGCCTGTTTACCCCTAACTGCCCTCCCTTGTAGGCCTGGTCACCCCTAACTGCCCTCCCCTACAGGCCATCTTGTGTCCACATGGGGGCAGGATCTTTTGACCACAGGGGGGCAGTCACCTTGTGTGTTGGAGTGATGGTCAATCTGCATATTACTCTTTTATTAGAAAGGATAGTGACCTGGTGCATGGGTATGGGCCAGCTGGTTTGTCCTGAAGGATGTTCTGGATCAGGATGGGTGTTCCCTTGGGGCAAAGGGCCTGTGGTGGTTTATGAATCTCATAAACTTTATGTCGAGTGAGAAAAGCCAGACACAAAAAGTTATGTAATGTATTATTACATTTATATGACATTCTAAATAGACAAAACCAAATTATGATCATAGAAATCAAATCATGATTGGTTTAAGGATTGGGAGTTGAGTGGGAAGGGGCACAAGGAAACTTTCTGAGATGATAGAAATTTTCTGAGTCTTCATAGAGGTCTGAATTACATGAGTATTTGCATTTGTGACAATGGATTGAGTGGTACACTTAAGATTTGAACATTTCGCTATGTGTAAAATACATTGCAATTTTTAAATATATGATGTTTTGGGTCTCTAATAGAAGGAGCATACATATAGAGTTGATAAGAGAGGGCAAGTTAGGGAATATTTATGCCACCCCTTCAGAGTTGTTGTTTTTTTTAAATAGATATGGAGATGGAGTATTTAACTAAATGCTTTATTTAGTTTGAGCTATTTTCAGGATCTTGTCAGAATTTAAGAGTAGTGTTAATAAAGATGAAAAAGGTAGTCCTCACAGGTGTTTGCTGGGATTGGACCCTCAGAACTTCACACACCAAGTTCATACTTCTGATAACCATACTCCAGAGCAGGGGTCTCAACTGGAGATTTTTTTTTCCCCTCAAGGTGCATCTAGCAATGGCCAGAGACCATTTTATTATCTTTGCTGGGGAAGGGGGGCAGTGTTATTACTACTGGCATCTAAGGGATAGAAGTTATGAAGACTGTTCGACATTCTGCAGTGCATAGGGCAGCCCCCTACAACAAAGAATTATCTGGTCATTGAGAAACCTTGTTCTAGACTCTCCCTTATTTTTTTTAATTTATTTTTTTGCTTCTTATTACTGATGAATGCACCATGGCATCCAGTCATAGTCTCTCCCTTATTAATGAAACTGAGTCACTCTCAGTAAACCAGCTGTTGACTGTATTCATAGTCCAAATTAATTATTGGAAACTTGGAATCTTTACAAATGATGTATTTATCCCTTATAGAATTTAATATCAAATATTTGTAAATATACATAATCTTAAATTTTGAGATAAATTTCCACATATTGAGAGCATTTTCCAAATCAAAATTAAATTATTGTTTCCACTGATTATTAGATTCTTCATATGTAGTTTTGTTTTTAACATTATTTCATTAAATATCTAAATATAAAATGTGCTAAAATGTAGAGAGGGGGTTGGGCTAAGTACAGGAGGGTAAGGGGGAATAAATGGTGATGAAAGGAGATTAGACTATGGATGGTACACCTACAATACAGTATACAGATGATGCATTATAGACTTGCACACTTGAAACCTATTTAATTAATCAGTGTAACCTCAATAAATTCAATAAAAATATAGTAAAAATAAGTGAAT
>PVJN01050088.1:0-14980 GCA_004026805.1 Lasiurus borealis
TATCAAAGCTAATGACTATTCCGTTGACTTCATCTAATAGTCAGCATTTTAAGTTTATCAAAAGTATTTTTCTCCATCATAAAACCATAGACAATAAAGACTTTTACACAGTCATTGCCGGAGCTAGAAATTGCCTCAAGCCCCTGGGAAATTAATAAGGAAATAATGGTTTTCCGATGGGGGAACGACCTCTAATAAGAGAAAACCTCAGTGAACACATGTAGTTAAAAGTCTAGTCAACTACATGCAAATATCCTTATGGAAAACATAGGTGTAACTTTTATTTACATGAGGGGTCTCCTTACCAATTTATAGTTCCACTTAATAATGTTAGCCTCCCAAACATCTTTAAGAAGGAAGAAATAACATAAGAGCATTACTTTGACTTGAATTTGGGGAAAGGCAGATTCTAGAGTTTTCTGGGAAACTCTGGGTACAGAGTTAATCTTTATGGAATCGCTTTTTTAAAAGTAAGTCTATGTGCTAATATTATCACATCAAGAGATTATTCCAGAGAGTCATATTCAAAGTGTGCAAACACTTCCCTTCCACTAGGAATTGGCAGAATTTTCATAAGCAGACCAACCTCCCTCCGGATCCCAGGCATATGTGCCTCTGAACATCAGAACAACTTTGTATTAAAAACCTATATGTCACGTTCAAGAGGCTCTTTGGGTACATGTTCCAAATTATGAAACGCAGTGTTATTACAAACAGCCTCTCGGAGATTCTAGAATAGCATTAACAGAAAGACAAGAGGCAGCCACATCACTTTAGATCTGACCTTGGACACCAAATAGCTCCTCAAGGAGGGACACTATGGAGTCTCTGAAGTCCCCAAGCCAGAGCAATTCTTTTTTTATTTTTTTTTAATATATTTTATTGATTTTTTACAGAGAGGAAGGGAGAGGGATAGAGAGCCAGAAACATCGATGAGAGAGAGACATCGATCAGCCGCCTCCTGCACACCCCCCACAGTGGAGATGTGCCCACAAGCAAGGTACATGCCCCCGACCAGAATGGAACCTGGGACCCTTCAGTCCGCAAGCTGATGCTCTATCCACTGAGCCAAACTGGTTTCGGCCAGAGCAGTTCTTTTGGAGAATCTCCAGGTCACTTCCTTTAGAATCCACAGCAACCTGGACAAGGAGTCGCCATGGGTAACCCCCAGACATGGCGGGGCGGGGGGGAGAGCCAGGCTGTCATCTCCTTCCTCTTTTTTCCTTCCTTCCTGCTCTTCATCCTTATAATGACCCTCAAGACTTTAACTGCCAGATATTCAGAAAAGGAAACCCTTTTGCACTGTCGTTGTAGATGTAAACTGTTGCCTTCACAATGGAAAACAGTATGGGGCTTCTTCAAAAAAGTAAAAACAGAACTACCATAGGAATATATCCAAAGGAAACATAAACACCGTATGAAAGAAATATCTGTTTGGTCTACCCTCTCCCCATCCTCCCTGCGTTAATCTAATCTCACATAGCTCTCCATCTCAGTTTGTCTCACTCCTTTACACACATACACACATGGCTTCAAGGGGACTTAACACAGATAGTTTCATAAGGGAATTCTATGTCCCGTTACTTACAATAGCACAAGACATGGAAACAACCTTAGTGTCCGTGTATGGATAAATGGGTAAAATAAATAAATACTCATATATTTACTAGCAAATAAATATATTTACTTAGAATATATTATTCATATATTTATTAAAACATAGGCATAAAAAAGGAGAAAATTTTGCCATTTGCAACAAAATGGATGGACCTTGAGGGCACTGTGCTAAGTAAAGTAAGTCAAACAGAAAAAGATAAATACTGTGTGATCTCTCTTAGGTGTGGAATATAAGGAAAAAGCATCACACCAAACTCATAGAAAAAGAGAATAGCCAAAACCGGTTTGGCTCAGTGGATAGAGCGTCGACCTGCAGACTGAAAGGTCCCAGGTTCGATTTTGGTCAAGAGCATGTACCTTGGTTGCGGGCACACCTCCAGTAGGGGCGTGCAAGAGGCAGCTGATCGATGTCTCTCTCTCATCAATGTTTCTAACTCTCTATTCATCTCCCTTTCTCTCTGTGAAAAATCAATAAAATATATTTTTAAAAAAGAAAAATAAAGAAAAAGAATAGATTTGTGGTTACCAGAGGTGGGGGTGGAGAGTGGGGGCAACTAAATGAAGGTGATCAAAAAATACAAACTAAAAAAAATTACAAACCTCCAATGATAAGATAAATAAGTACGAGAAATGTAATGCACAGCATGACCGGATGGTACACAGGGGTGGGCAAAAGTAGATTTAGAATTGTGAGAACATGAGATTATTTATTCATCATTGTATTATTTATTTGTATTATAACTTTAAACCTATGTTTGCCCAACACTGTATGTGAAAGTTGTTAAGAGTTCTCATTACAATTTTTTTTTCTTGGTTTTGTATCTGTATGAGATGATGGATGTTAGCTGAACTTATCAAGGTAATCATACCATTATACATGTAAATCAAATCATTATGCTGTAGACTTTAAACTTACATAGTGCTATCTGTCAACTATAGTTCAATAAAACCTAAAAGAATGTGTGTGTTTTTAAAAAACAAAACAAAAACCAGAGCCATTTAAATATACCATTTACCTAAAATAAAGAGAATTTATCAGGAAGCTCCTTTACACACATACACACACATATACACACATACACACCCCCCAACCCTCTCAGGCCCACATGGTTTCAAGAGAACTTAATACAGGTAATTTCATAAAGGAATTAAAAAAACAACAACTCCTTTAAAAGGCAAATAATTCAGTGTTATTCAAATTATTCTGACAAAAGAAAAAAAAAAGAGAAATGTTTTCAAAATGTTCATTATGCCAGGATCGTGATTGGCAAACTGTGGCCCCTTGAGTGTGGTTCTCCCACAAAATACCACGGCCTGGGCAAGTCTATTTTGAAGAGGTGGCATTAGAAGAAGTTTAAGTTTAAAAAATTTGGTTCTCCAAAGAAATTTCAATCGTTGTACTGTTAATATTTGGTTCTGTTGACTAATGAGTTTGCCGACCACTGGGCCAGGATACTAATAAGACACACTGATAAAGGTATCAGACAGAGAGAGTTTCAGGATACCTACCAAACATTTGGGATTTGCTCAGAAATGAAGTGATGGGTATAAGAAATCTACCCAGATGAAACTTTGCTCAGCGCTGTATTCAAGGAATTGGCCTGTGTGCAATCTCAGCTCTGCCTCTTACTTACTGGTTGATTTTGTTCAAGTTACTTAACTCTACGAATGTGAGTTTTCTTAAGTTCGGAGAGAAAATACTAATACCACGAGTTCTAGATTGGGCAAGGTCTAAATGAGCTTATATGTAAAGAACTTAAACTACTGCCTTGAATATCAATTGCACCCAATAAGCATCAATTATGCTTATTAATATGCTTGACCATACTAATAAGAAATGAAAAATAATACCATCTCTTTGACACCAGAAGTACATTGGATAAAATTCAATACTGATTTTTTTTTTACTTTAAATAGCTCTTAATAAAATAGATTGATAATAACTTATTATGAGACTATCATAAGCCATCATCCTCTTGATGAAAAATCTAGAAGCATTCCCATTAAAGTCAGGCACAAGATGAGGATATTAATTATCCTCACTATTATTTAACACTTTTCTGATAGTACTAGTCAATATAATTAGACAAAAGAGAAGGATAAAATAAAATAATTAAATAAAAAGAATAAAATTGGGAAAGACTCGGGTAAAATCATCATTATTTGCAAATGATAAAACTTAGCAGGAACATAGAAGAGTAAACTAAAAAAAAAGTCCCTTGTCCAAGGTTTTGCAGCTAGTAAGTAACAAAGTCAGGTTCCAAATGTAGTTTGCCTGAATGAGAGCCCGTAGTTCTAACCACTATGCTATATTTCCCCTTCCTTGAATCCAGAAGGTCTCCTTCACTAAAGCGTGACAGCTACTTTGGTAAAGAATTACTACATTCTTAAAGCAAAAAGACCATGATTTCTGCCCTGTCCCTTCTTATCAAAGAGAAAGAGAAATTCATATTATAATAAGATACCATATTTCACCCATAATATTGGAAAATAGAAAAAATTGATAACCTTCAGCTGTTGAAAAATGTGGAAAATAATCATTTTATATGTTGCTGGGGAAACCAAAACTTGGTACCACCTCTCTATTGAGCAGCTTGAGAATATCTACCAAAATTATGCACATATCTTTTTACCTGACCATTTTATTTCCAGGGTTGTCTCCTACAAATTTAGCTTTTTAACTGCTCCTGTGCAAAAACCAAATGTGAAAACATATCCTATCTAATAAAAGAGAAACATGCAAATTGACCATACCTCCACAAGCCATACCCACAAGCCAATCAGGAGTATGCAAATTAATCAAACCAAGATGGCGGTTAGTTTGCATATCCTGGTGCAGAGGGAAGACTGAAGACAGCGAAGACAGCGTGGAAGGAAGCCAAGAGCTGCAGAAGGGAGGGAAGCTGGGGCAGTGGGGGGGAGGGTCAGGGAGGACGAAGTGGGGTGGTCGGGGAGCTGCAGGGTAGGGAGGAAAGAGGGTGGGGCAGCGAAGACCACTGCAGGAAGCCTGTTCTAGCAGGAATCCTCCTGCAATGGGCCTCTAGTTTATACATAACTGTTAATAGTAAGACAATATTAGAAACAACCTAAAGGTCCATCAAGAAATCACTGGTAAAATGTTATGGTCTCTAGACCTAGGTTTCCAGGAGGATCTGTGACACTATAAGCTAGAAGGGGGTCACTCCACCCCTACTTTCTTTCCCAAAGCTTGGAAAATAGGCAAGAAGAGAAGAGGAACAAATCAGCTGTCTGCTTTGGGGAGACTTCCAGTCTTATGCTCTGATTAGCATTGGGAAACGTTTAAGATCAGAAGCAATATGTGTGAAATTCTCAGGAGCCCAGAAATATTTACTATCCATTAGGGAATCTCCTAGTTAGAGACCAGAGCAGACTTGGGTATACAGTAGGTACTGGGTATACAGTACATTGGTACCTCGAGATACGAGTGCCCTAACATATGAGATTTTTGAGATAAGAGCCTTCGAGCGAGCAATTTTTGCTTTGAAATACGAGCAACATTTGAGATAGGAGTCATTGCGCGGATTGGCCAGCTGCACACAACCCACCAGTTTACCATGACTCGAGCATCTCACAGTTTCCCACGCCTCAAGGTTAAGGAACGAATTAAACTAGTATCTCGAGGTACCACTTTACTTGTTTGTAGATGGAATGGATGTGAATGAGTCCTACAAATGGCATAGCAAGACAAAAAGGAACCTGGAACCCATGCTATGCTAGTTAGTAGGTAGGCAGTCTTGGGTCAGTCTCATTCAGCTATAGAACCTGTTGGTTTCAGTTTCCTCATTTCTGGCCTGGCATTTATTAGCATTTTATTTGTGGCATTGGTTAATATTTCTATTTTTGCCTCCTTCCTTTTTTAGAATGATTCAATAAAGTCATTATTAATCACACTTGTTTTAGCGATGGGGAACATGGATCAAATAACGTTAATGACATGCCTCCTCTACGTTCACAGACAGGTGGCTTATGAATTGTAGAGAAGAACATTAGATCCTCAGAGGAAAGTGCTACAGGTGCTCAGTCTGTGATGCCAGGAGTGGTGAACAGCCTTCCGATAAGTGCACTCAGGTGTTCCAAGCCCACACTTGAATTTGGGGTGTTATAAACGGTTCGCTCTTTCCAACTGCCCACTCTTCCAGGAGCACATCTCAGGTCGAGCAGCCTCACCAGGATGGACTCTCTGTTCACGGCACATGGGGAAGAAGATGCACGATTCCTGCTTTCAAAACAGTTACACTCCAGTGAGCGGCCTAAGGAGCAGGGAAGCCGAAGGGTAGAGGAGGATTATGCAAGAGAATTCAACGGATGAAAAGGCCGCAGGGAAAATGAGACAGGTAATGAGGTCTGACGGAGATGCCTGGGATTTGGTGAGCCCCTTTCCACGGGCTGACTGGGAAACCCTCTTGCAGGAGGCTATGTACCTTGAGACCTGAATAATAGTGACCAGCCGTGCAAAAATCTGGCGGGAATCGTTTAGTAATGGAGAAGATGATGAAGATGAAGAAGGAGAATGAGAAGACCAAAAAGAAGAAGACCAGCCCCTCTTCCTGTTTCAGGACCCATCTCTGTCTATGATCTAAAACAAAATTACAGTGGTACCTCAAGATACGAGTTTAATTCGTTCCGTAACCTTGAGGCGTGGGAAACTATGAGACGCTCGAGTGGCGGTAAACTGGTGGGCCGTGTGCAGACAGCCGATCCACGCCATTACTCCTATCTCAAAGGTTGCTCGTATTTCAAAGCAAAAATAGCTCGTATCTCAAAAATCTCGTATGTTAGGGCACTCGTATCTCGAGGTACCACTGTAAAATGGAACATTCTCTCCTTGCCCCTGATGCATTTCCCTGATGCAGTTTTAAATTGATTAACTAATTAATTAATCTTATCGTTTTAAACGATGAGAAAGGCTATTTCACAAGAGGATCACCTCGGGCTCCACCTTGTACTTAACATTGCAGTCGCTCAGCTTTGTGACCTCTCAGACGGCCACTTACCCATTTCCCTCGAATGTCAGTGTCTTGTTAAGTAGCCGTCTCTTTCTCTTTCTGTGTCAGAGACTGGAAATTACTTTCTTTAATCTGGAACCCATTTGGAGCTGTTAAGGTTAAGCATTGTAAGGAGCACCTGTGCCCGTGAAATCGTTTTCCGTTAGAACCGCTCTGTTAAAATACTGGTGTTGCTTGTTTATGTACATACAGTGGTACCTCGAGATACGAGTTTAATTCGTTCTGTAATCTTGAGGCGTGGGAAAGTATAAGACGCTCAAGTCAAGGTAAACTGGTGGGTCGTGTGTAGCCGGCCGATCCGCATGATTACTCGTATCTCAAATGTTGCTCGTATTTCAAAGCAAAAATCGCTCGCTCGACGGCTCATATCTCAAAAATCTCGTATGTTAGGGCACTCGTATCTCGAGGTACCACTGTATATGCACATGTCTCTGACTCCTTCCTGTTACCCTCCTTGGCAGATATCATTAATCACTGACTTCTCTTTTCTCCTGATCTCTCCTACGTCTTCAGAATCTCAGTGAAGAATTCCAGGCCATGACCAATGCACAGGAGATGACAAGTGAGATGAGACTGGCTTGTCTTCCTCGCGGTGCCATGTAGACTTCAATGCGCGTTATCACTCTAACTGAGGCTGCGATGCACTTCCCACAATTCGCAACGTGCGTAATCACTCACACAGGAGAAAGCCAGGGCCCCAAGAAATGAAGGCAATTGATCAAAATTACGTAAGAAGTTGCCGAAGTGAGAGTTGAACCCCGATTCGCTCTCAGACAGCACAGGAGGGGACTAACATTTAGCAAGCTCCTTCTGTGTGCCAGTTTTTATAAATTCCAACTCCTCTGGTCTTACAGTGTGCCAACCTGTGGAACGTTACTTTTCCAATTTTCACGTAAGGAAAGGGGCTCAAGGCCCCTGTAGGCTGTCAGGGGGGTTGGATTCAAACCCACATTTCTCTGAATCTACCTCATTTTCCTTAACACCTGGCCTCCCAGCTCAGTCTTCTGCTTGCAGAGATACTACCTGGAGCAGGACATGGCAAAGGTGCTTAGAAAAATGGAATTCATGACAGCAGCAAGCTGAACATTGCCTCAGTGTTCGATGTTTAGAGGGAAGATTAAGTAAACACAGTCCCAGAACCGCACCAGAATGTTTGCAGCCATTATAAATGGTCGACTATGTAGAAGCCCGCAAAGCGTTTATCAAATAATATTAAAAAAATGTATATTTACTGATTGCATTTATGCAGATACTGTGCATAAGCATGAATAAAGAGTAAGGGGAAACGCACACAAATGTCTTTTGGCTGGGAGAGAGGAGAAGATGTTTTAAAATTGCATGAAGCCTAATGCATAAAACATTTTGTGTGTCCCCACATCAAGAAAATTTGGCCCAAGAAGTGAGGCAAAAATGATTACCCATTAAGAAATTTCTAGTTTTATTGCCTTGTGTTTTGGTTTTATTCAAAATCTGGCCTTCCGTGTCCCAAACTCCATCCGCCAGCCATCCCTTCAAGCGCTGTTTACTGGTGCTTATTGTGAACTAGACCTGCTGAGGCTCTAGAACAGCGGTTCTCAACCTGTGGGTCACGACCCCTTTGGGGGTCAAACGACCCTTTCACAGGGGTCGCCTAAGACCATCAGGAAATGCAGATATTTACATCACGATGCATAACAGAAGCAAAATTTCATGGTTGGGGGTCACCACCACATGAGGAACTGTATGCAAGGGTCGCGGCCTTAGGAAGGTTGAGAACCACTGCTCTAGAAATATAAGGTAATTGATCTGTTTTCAGGCTTCTCTGAGTCAAGTGCAGGAGACAGACAGTTATTATACAGGATCTACCAAGAGATAATCATAGGATCGGGAACACTGAGGGTGGAAAGAGATCAACCAAAGAACTTGTATGCATATATGCTTAACCCTAGACACACACGATAGGGGGGTGACGACTTGGGGGAGGGGGCAGAGGCGGGAGAGAAGGGGTCAATGGGGAGAAAAGGGCGGCACATGTAATACTTTCAACATGAAATATATTCCTTTTTAAAAAAGAAAGAAAGAAATACAGGAAGGCAAACACGCATGGAACCAGGGTGCAAGAGCTGGGGAAGCAGTGCTATGTGGGCCCAGGAAGAGAGAAGGGAGCCGGATGTCATGTTGCTCTAAGTGGTTCCAGTACAAAGAACAATGCTAGGTACATAGTAGATGCTCAATAAAACCGGACAACAAACAGTACCTGGGCACTTTATATCCCTAGACTCTGGGCTAAGTCCTTTACATTTATCGTCTCACTTCCTCCTCCTGCTAAGCCCCACAATGCGCAGGTGTAACTTCTGGCAAAGTAGATTAAGGACCCGATGGTAGATGCTGACTCTCCCATTGAGGCAAGAAAGACATGATCCGATTCCTATCAACATCTCCATTCTGCAGTCTTACTAGAAAGGCAGCAGAGCTCTGCTAGGAAGCACCTGGGCTCTAGAACAGACTGTCCAAGTTCAAGTCTCGGTTCTGCCACGTGGTGATGGATGTAAAGCTGGGCAACTGACTCCAGTTACTCCCACGCTCTGCACCTGGCTCTCTTACGGGGATGGTGCTAGCGCACAGGGGCCATGGTGAAGATTAGTTAAGTTAGTACCCTGTTTCCCCCAAAATAAGACTGTGTCTTGTATTAATTTTTGCTCCCAAAGATGCACTAGGTCTTATTTCCAGGGGATGTCTTATTTTTCCATGAAGAAGAATACGGTGCACATTTATTGTTGAACCAAAAAAAAAAAAAAAAAAAAAAGGAATGTATTACGTGTATACAGTACGGCAGGAGTTGTCATCACAAATCAGCTCATTGATTGGCCGCAGCGTGGCCGGAGCTGTTCAGGCAGTGCGAAGTTTCTTTAAATCAGGAGTCAGACACTTTACGGTAGCTTCGGGGGCCTTATATTCCGGGGAGGCCTTATGTTCAGGGGAGGCCTTATTATCGGGGGGGGGGTGCCTTATATTACAGTGAGAGGGAACACTGGAAGTAGGTCTTATTTTCGGGGGATGTCTTACTTTCAGGGAAACGGGGCATCTCCAGCACAGCACAGCATGCAGCGAGCTCTGCATTAAATGGTGGTCTTTGAAATGCTCCTGTATCACTGTCAGGAGAAGGGATGTACCCCTTTGCAGGCGCTGTCTCCTCAGCCTTCCTAAGCTAGAACCAGAGAACTGCAGGACCTGGCACCAGCTGACCCCAGGGTGAAGGTCACCATTTTACTGGTGACAATAGGAGAAGCTGGAGGCAGAGAGAGAATTTAGCATGCATCCACCTGTGTGAAATGCGGCTACAATACATCACAAAGAATCAAGGATCCAAGATCTCACCAGAGGGTTAGTGACCAAGTCTAGGAGAGACGCCAAAGTCCCAGATCCCTCCGTGGGTCAGCTAAGGACACACCGTGTGGGACTTCTTTATCTGCCTGAGCAGAGGCATCTTCAGATGGCTGACACCTAACCCCTTGAAGGGAATGGAACCTGGGACCCTTCAGTCCACAGGCCGACGCTCTATCCACTGAGCCAAACCGGTCTCGGCTAACCTCATATTTAACCAGAGGCTCCTAGCCCAGTAACCTAGCCAGCCAGTTGCTCCAAGACCTGACTGCCAACTAACTCCCTCCTGCCTGACCTGGCTTCTGACTCCATGTCCCTGCATCATCAAACTGCTTGGAATTCCACCCCCAAGTCCATGCTCCTTCTTTCCCGTCAGATGGAAACGCCCTCCCTCCCTTGCTTCTGCTTTCCCTTTATTCATTCTTCTACACTCAATTCAGGCATCATCTCCTTCAGGAGGCCTTCTCTGATTCTTCTGCGATGTCTCTGTACTTCCCTAACTCCATTTGGAAACTTCTATCATGGTATTTACCATGTTGTACATAACGTTCTCTGTTTATGGGCCTGATCCCCATGGGAGTGAGTTTCCTGATGGCCAGGGCCATGGCCTTGGAGTCTTCCACATCTAACAAGCACCTGGCACATGGCAATGAGTGCGCGCCTTGAAAGCATTTGTCCAAATGACTCTTCATTGGAAGAAGAGAAGGTCTGGCCAAAGCAGGCCAGCATTTCAACACACGCACGCGCGCGCACACACACACACACACACACGATCATGTATACAAAACAAAATTCCCCAACCTGCAGAGCACCTAACGATAAAGCAATGAAAGCATAAGATTCATGATAATAAAGGAACTCAGCATCTCAGAGGTGAAGGACATTGAACCATGGCCACCATCTCCTGGTTGACTCCAGAGGACAATGTTTGCTTTACAAAGGAAACCAGATCCCTTGCCTACCATGTGACAAGTGCAATTCCACTAAAAACTGGTGTGACATACGCTACCCCGTTAGAGCAAACACGGAGGCTGTAAGTATTATGTAGGTAGTGAATGTTTCCCTAACGCTTAATTTTTTAAAATAAAAACGGACTTGCTATCTAAACCAGAGAAATCTGTCACAGTGTCACACAGAAGAGACTTAGAAAGGCATGTCTGCGTGGCGGCGCTGGTTGGGATTTCGTCAGGGGCGCTCTTTGGAGGGCACACCGAGTCTCTTCAGGACGAACCACTTCTGGGTGAAGAGGCAGAATTCGTGAACTCCACAAGAGCACATTAGAAACTTGAGATGACCCACAGGGACATACAGTGGTGCCTCGAGATACAAGTTTAATTTGTTCCGTAACCTTGAGGCGTGGGAAACTATGAGACACTCGAGTCGCAGTAAACTGGTGGGTCATGTGCAGCTGGCCGATCCGCGTGATGACTCCTATCTCAAATGTTGCTCATATTTCAAAGCAAAAATCGCTCGCTTAACGGCTCGTATCTCAAAAATCTCGTATGTTAGGGCACTTGTATCTCAAGGTACCACTGTAGTACCAAAGCATCTGATGAGAAACACTGCTTGCCTTTGAATAGTTCATTCCGAGAGTGATACAAATGTACAGAGGCAGTTCCATCCTGACCAAGGCTAGGTTTGATGCTAGTTAATTAAACCCCTTCCTCTATTGAGACACACATACACACACACACATGCACTCACACATTCAGCTGTATTACCTCATTTTAACTCCTTGGTTCAAGAGATAAATAAACCTGTAAAGAATTTTCCCAACGCACCAGCGGCTATAATCATCACACGGGTCTTACCCTGAGGTAGTTGAGGGTGAAATTTGTCAGCCCCATCCTGGTGATGTTTTTGGACAGCTGATCCAGGACCTGAGGATCTTGTGCCTAAACAGGAAAAAAAAGTCAGACATTTTATCCCTGCAAAGATGGTCTCCAGAATGTCTCAGTCTGCACTGCAGCCGCTAAGACATGCGATCTCCACACTGTGGTTCTCCTTAGAGGGCCCGGTTGCTGGAGATGATTTAATGGACATTTGAAGACACATGCATAGAACGCTCAAGGACACTTGGGGTTCAACAGTGCTCCCACATCTGGAGAGAAACAACTTCACTTACTCTATGAGAGGCCCCGTGTCTGCAGGAGAAGGGATGCGAAGGCCAGCCAGGACACGTTGAGGTCCTTTCTGGTTATGGGGCTGGTAGTTACTGAACCTCCCATGTGCCAGGACAGCTGGTTCCATACAGAGAGGCACCAGCTAGTGCGCTCCACATCAAAGAACTTACAGTGCAGCCAGACAATAGAAGAATAATAAATACAGGGAACGATGTGGTTGCTGCTGCTATAAGCCACATGTCACACTTGCAAGGACCTTCTATGTGCTAGGCATGGAGCTGTTCTATGTTCTTTAGGGATCATGGACCTATGTTCTATGTTCTTTAGATGCACTGACTCTTCGTCCTCCGACCAATCCTCCATGATAGACTCTATCACTGAACTGACTTATAGATGAGGGATTGGAAGCACAGGGTGTCCTGTCACTTGCCCAAGGTCACACAGAGCAGGGATACAAACCTATGTGAGCTCATTCCAGGTCCCAGGTTCCCAGCTCTATGTTGAGAATAATATGAATGGCTATTCGGACTGCTTCAAGGAGATGTGAAGTGGGCTTTGAAAATTGAGAAAATGTGGGTCATGAGAGGCTAAAGCAGCGGAGAAGGGTAGTGGGAGTGTGGAGTGGTCACAGAAGAAAGCTCAAGGGCAGAGACCTGGTTAGTCAGTCAGGAGGAGAGGATCGAGGACAAAAGCCTGCAGGGATGGCCCGGAGGTGGATAGTTAGGAGACAGTTCGCTTATTGGTCCAGGTTTTGGAGTCAGAGCCAGTTGAGTTGAAATCTTGATTTTAATACCTTCAGTCTAAAAACCACTGGGCAGCCGAAACCGGTTTGGCTCAGTGGATAGAGCATCAGCCTGTGGACTGAAAGGTCCCATGTTATATTCCAGTCAAGGGCACATACCTTGGTTGTGGGCACATCCCCAGTAGAGGGTATGCAGGAGGCAGCTGATCGATGTTTCTCTCTCATCAATGTTTCTAACTATCCTTCTCCCTTCCTTTCTGTGAAAAATTAACAAAATATATTTTTAAAAAATCATTGGGCAACTGATTGAACTTCTCTGTGCCTCAGTTTTCTCACTTCTAACCCAAAAATAATGAATGAAAGCTCACTTCTGTAAGTTACCGGGAGAGTTCATTATGATGCTCATACCATGTTCATTGTGAGGCCTGGTATAGGAAACACCCAGCAAGTGCCAGCTACTGTTAACTTATTCTCTTTTGATTATCTTGGGTCTTTAAAACGAGGCTCAACAAGTGATTTTGCTCCCAAGCTTTTTCAAGGAAAATGATCTATCATGTATGAAGGAGGAGGGACTTAATTAGGTCAATGCCAATGTGTCAGGATGGCCGAGTGGTCTAAGGCGCCAGCCTCAAGCTTTGCTTCCTAATTAAGTCAATGCCTTTTGACTCCTTCAGGGACTGTACCAGCAAGTCTTCCCTTTAAAACATGTCTCTACATTGGCCTTGAATCCACCCTTGCCCTTAATTGGTGTTCAATAAATTGGATGTGATTTTTGTCCGATGGAAACCAAGAGAAGCCCACATACCCCAGCTCATCCCAACACTGGTCAGCAAGGGCCCATCCCTGTGGACACCGAGATGAGGTCCATGCGCTCCATGTCTCCTCAGATGGTTCTAATCAAAACGGGAAACTGTCTGTCTTACTCCTTGTTTTATTTCTTCCCCCGATTATAAATAACAGCTTTATTAGCGCAGGCCGAGCACGACTGGCTAAGGACCAAACGGAATTGAAGAAAAGGACCAACTGTTTATTGAGGTAACCTCCATCTCAGAGTTTAAAATAATAAAGTTTCAAACGAAAAAAAAAAAAGGCTCAGAATTCACCACACTCAAAACAAAGCCGGAGAAAAAGGGCCTGTGGATTAAAACGGTTGAGGGAAAATCTCAACGGTTGGGGTTCCCTGGGTAAAGTGTGAAGACCACTGGAGCTCTTTCACAGGAAACTGCACGTCTCCTCCTGAGTGAAAGGAGGGGCAGGAGGGAAGAGAGGGGAAGAGAAAGGCAAACACTTACATGCATGGCGAGAATACTTCTGGGGACCAGCTCTCTGTATTGTCTAATGGTAAAGTGCCACGTTTTTATCCTCATGAGATCGTCAAAGGTGAACTCCAGGATCAGTCTGCCTTCTGTACACACCTAGACGCGACAAATGACACACGCGTTGGTGATGCAGTTGGAGAACGCCACTTTTTTATTTTTGTTTTAGAGAATTATATTTATTTCCATAGAATTACATCCCTGGGTTTCCATAAAAGCCCCATTTTCCTTCCTCCAGTCCTAGAAGAAGTGTAAGTGGGATTCGGGGAGAGCTAGAAGCAGAGCCAGTGCCCAGAGTTCCATCTTGCAGCTGGGTCCCGTTTAACATCGGGCTGGTTGAAGTTCATGACCCCACTGTGTGTGGGTGAATGCCAGGAAGAAGGAGTAGGAGAGCCCCACAAGCCAGGGGTCACCAAGAGCCAAGAGCGTGGACTCCTTTGTCCATGGAATGGAGTCTCCTGAATCCTTCCCTGCTTGCAGGGGCCATGCCCGTTCTGGCCAGTGACCTGTTCCCAGATGCGTCCGATAGAAAGCACCTTTACTGGTCCCTGCAGCTTTTCTGGGAATGGGTGGTCTGTCTCCCACCTGTCCAGGCCCTCCCCAGCGATCTGCTGGGAATGACCGCATGGCTCCCTGGGTAATGTCAAGCTCCATCTTCTCGCCAAGCTGCCCAAAAGACATGCCCATAATATCTGGCCTTCCCTTTGCTCCTTTCCTGTTATTAATAACTAGGTTAATTACAAAAGTATTTCCCTCCCTCCCTCCTTTCCTTCCTCCCTTTCTCTCTCCTCC
>PVJN01050089.1:0-14980 GCA_004026805.1 Lasiurus borealis
CCCTCCCGCCGCCTCAGACGGCAGAGTTCCAGAATGCCAGAGACACTTGTCATCTGCGTGCCAGATGCTCGTTCTCAAACGGCACACACGCAGACACTTGGGGCAGCAGCACAGCTGTTTCCCGAGGACCCTCCTCAGGCTGTGACCTGAGAGCCCCTGGACCTTCCTGGCCTCTGTCTGTCTTCACGATGTCTGAGTCGCTGGCATTCTCCGTGGTGGAATGGTTGTTGAGGTTTCTGTAAATATTCTTTTTTTTTTTTTTTTTTTTTTTTACAGAGAGGAAGGGAGAGGGATAGAGAGTTAGAAACATCGATGAGATAGAAACATCGATCAGCCTCCTCCTGCACACCCCCTACTGGGGATGTACCCGCAACCAGGATACATGCCCTTGACCAGAATCGAACCTGGGACCTTTCAGTCCGCAGGCTCTACCCACTGAGCCACACCGGTTTCGGCTCTGTAACTGTTCTTGTCAGCCTGTGCAGAAGGTAAAACAAGCTCAGCACAGAACGCAGCCTGGTGGGGCTGAGGGTCTTGTCACGCGGGGTCTCTGCAGCAGTGGTTTGAGACTCTGCTGTAGTGACTGTCACAAACAGCGTAGATTGCGTTACTGTGTCTGTCCCCATAGTGCTTGGTGGGAATGCATAGCACTAGAGGGACAGGTAAAAATAGGACGCACTCAAGCCCACACTTGCTGTGTGTCCATGGGAAAGTTCCTTCACCTCTCTGAGTCACAAGGTGCTTCACCTGGAAAAGGACAGTGACAGCGTGTCCTACCTCCCAGGGTTGCTGGGAGACGAAAAGAAGCCATGTGTGTGAAAGCCCTAACACAGTGCCTGCCACGCGGCAGCAGCGACATTCAGCAGAAGTTAGCTACTGCTCATGTCTTCATCCTTCCCCCGATTTCCCGTGTCCAGGATGAACTGGACTCTGCGGTGAAGAAGCTGCTGTCACTGAAAATGAGCTACAAAGCGGCCATGGGGGAGGACTACAAGGCCGACTGCCCGCCAGACAAGCCGGCGCGGGATAACGGCCCGGCTGCCCTGAAAGCTGAAGAGGATTTTGTGGACCCGTGGACGGTACAGACGAGCAGTGCAAAAGGCGTCGACTATGACAAGCTCATTGGTACGTCCTGGGGAAAGCCCAGACTTCGAGTAGTGACTCCATTGGTGTTTCAATATTAATCATAAATCAAGTCAAGCTTCAATGCCAAAAAAAAATTTATATCCTAAAATAGTTTGATGGTACATTTTATTCCTAGAGGATTGTTAAATAAAGTAACCAAGTAAAGCTTATTGCAAAGTAATGATTTATCATAGATAACTTAGTAGTACCTTTTCCCTTTTTTTTTTTTAATATATCTTATTAATTTTTTTTACAGAGAGGAAGGGAGAGGGATAGAGAGTTAGAAACATCAATGAGAGAGAAACCGAATCGATCAGCTGCCTCCTGCACACTCCCCACTGGGTATGTGCCTGCCACCATGGTACATGCCCTTAACCGGAACCGAACCTGGGACCCTTCAGTCTGCAGGCCCATGCTCTATCCACTGAGCCAAACCGGTTAGGGCACCTTTTCCCTTTTTTAACAATTCAGAACTTGAGAAAGATCTGTTGAAATGGGTATTTTTCAGTCATTAAAACTGTCCTTCACTTCGTGGAGTCACAGATTACTTAAGTTGCTCCTTCAGTGATGCCATTTATGCAGCTAACACTCTGGAACTCAGTGGAAGGGGGGTCACTGCTCACAGGGGGCCTGGTGTCATTTCCCAGACCTTCCCGTGAGGGATTTCTTAAGCTCAGAAAAGTAAGTCCTCACTCTGCGATCATTGCTATCCATCAAAGAACCAACCGAAACGTTCTTACCCAAAGCAAAACCGTTTCCCGTGATTTTTAAATATAGACTATCAATGGGGAAAATTCGCTGAGGACAGGCATTGATTCAGTTCAATAGTTAAAAGATACTGAAAAATATAGTTGTCAGTGTATGTAAATTTTACCTTCGTGAACAGTAAGACTGGGTGTGCGCACGCACGTGAGAAGCTGCTAGCTAGACCGCGTTCTCGATGTGTTTCCCATCAGCATCCAGTCCCAGGCAGAACGGCATCTTGTCCTGCAATTTGTTTCTGGCTGGCTGGCTGGCTGGCTGGCTGGCTGTGGTCCCAGCTGTCCCGTCAGTCCCAGAGACCCCAGACTTCGTGTTGGGGGGAAGGACCGGGAGCAGAGGCCTCGGGGGTTGGGTTCATTAACGCTGCGGCGTTTTCCCCTTACTGCCTGGTCACTGACCCTCCCACCACCTTACACGGTCATCTCTTCTTTCCCCAGTCCGCTTCGGAAGCAGTAAAATCGACAAAGAGCTGATAAACCGAATAGAGAGAGCCACGGGCCAGAGGCCACACCGCTTCCTGCGCAGGGGCATCTTCTTCTCACACAGGTGAGCGTTCCGAGGCTTCTCCCCTTCCTCTTAATGCAGAGGGGGATCGGGCCCCCGGCTGAGCATTGACCTGTGAACCAGGTTCAGTTCTTGGTCAGGGCACATGCCGGGGCTGTGGGCTCCATCCCGTGTGGGGAGCAGGCAGGAGGCAGCCAATCAATGATTCTCTCTTATCTTATCACTGATGTTTCTGTTTCTCTCTCCCTTTTTCTCTGAAACATATATATATATATATATATATATATATATATATATATATATATACACACACACACACACATATATTTATTTTTAAAATGATCGGGGCTGTTCCCTCAGGCTGCCTGATACTGTGTGGAAATGGAAGGCAGTTGTCAGAGACTTGGATCCACCTCTCCCCGGTCAGTCACACGTCCCTTCACCCTCTGGCCCTTAGTTTATTCATCAATAAACTGTCCATTTCACGTCCCTCGCTGGTTGCCTCAGTGGATAGAGTGTCGGCCCTCAGACTAAAGGATTCCTGGTTTGATTCTGATGAAGGGTTGCAGGCTCGATCCCCCAACCCTGGTCAAGGCACGTGCGGGAGGCAACCAATCGATCTCTCTTTCTCACATCAGTGTTTCTCTCCCTGGCTCTCCCCCTTCCTTCCACTCTCAAAAATTTAATGGAAAAATATCCTCAGGTGAGGATTTAAAAAACAAAACAACTGTCCACTCCACTAGGCAAAGGCTACAGTCACAGAGGACGAGATTCGTGCCAGATTATGTCCCAGTTTATTGTTTCCCACACAGTAGGCTTCCTGAAACCACGTACCTCTTCCTCCCATTGTGCTGGCTGCTCATAAATAATATCCAAAAAAAAGAGAAACGAATAGAGTGTGTATGCAACCAGACTTCCCCACTTCAGAAGTGAGTGCCATGCAGATACCAGATACCAGGAGGGTTTCTGCTTCTCCCACCTGACAGATCACCGTGGGGTCGGGCGGCCCATCTTCGAGGCTGTGCTCCTGGAATTTATGGTCCAAGGTAGAGCGTTCTGCTCTCTCCCACTCACGGCTACAGGAGCACACAGGGGTCACAGGTCGGCAGTCTGCCCCACCCTTCAGAGTCTCTGGCAGAGAAATCCAGGCCTCGTTTGCCTTCCTCACGGGCAGAATGGAATCGAAGCTCTTTCCTGAATGAGATTCAGGTCACCTTCCCAAGTACACAATCCAGTGGCTTTGGGTCTATTCACAGGGTTGTGCAACCATCGCCACCATCTAACTCCAGAGCACTTTCTTCTCTCTGAAAAGAACCCCTCCCCGTTAGCAGTCAGTCCCATTCCTCCCTCTCCGCCACCACCACTGGCAACCTCGAGTCTCCTTTCTCTGCCTCTGTATTTACCTGTCCTGCGCACTTCATATAAATAGAATCTCATGCACAGCCGGTGGTGCTCAGTAGTTGAGTGTCGACCGATGAACCAGGACAGGAAGTCATAATTCAATTCCTGAACAAGGCACATGCCCAGGTTGCGGGTTCGATCCCCAGTGCGGGGCCTGCAGGAGGCCACTGATCAGTGATTCTCTCTCATCGATGTTCCCTGTCTCTCCCTCTCCCTATGTGAAATCAATAAAAATAGACATTTTAAATAGAATCACACAACATGAGGCCAGTGTGTGCCTGGCTGTTTCAGGGAGCGTGTTTTTAAGGTCCATCTGCACGGTAGCTTGTGTCAGCTGATGGAGGTGTAGGACTTGAAGCTTTTGGCCATTCTCAAATTTGAGAACACCCGCTATCTAATTTTATCATCTATAAAATAGGGGGTTCGATGAGCCATAGCACCCAGTGTCTACCTCCCTCGCAAAGCTTGGGAGCCTCATCCGCTCCAGCCAGTCCCTGAGGCACCCCGCCCAGACCTGCTGCACAGCAGGTGCTCAGAGATGGCACAGCAGGTGCTCAGGGCAGCCACTGTCTGCTCTCCTCCGGAAGCCCAAAAATGTGATTGGTCAGTTGTGAAAGCAAAGAAGGACTTTTCCCTCCAAAGCTGGGTTTCACTCTTTCCTTGTTGCAGAAGGAGGGTGTTCATGCCCGGGGAGTGGGGGGATGAAAACTGAGCACAGAGAAGCAGATGCCCATGGTCCTGTCAGCCAAGCCGAGCAGCCGGCCCTGGCACAGGTGGAGTCCATTTGGGGCCACCAGACCTCCGGAAAAGGTGACTGTTTCCCTGTTCCTTTGGGAAACTTGGCCCAGAAACAAGGGACAGTCACCCCCCAGAGTGGTGGTTGCACACCTGCCATACATCACAGCCATCGGGAGAGCCTTTTAAAAATACTGTGTCACGACACCCTGAGAATCAGCATCTCTGAAGGTGGCCCGGGCAGGTGTCACGTGGAAACAGCAGCCACATGCTACTGAGGCAAGGGTCCTGGGGAGGCCCGTGGATTCCAGAATGACTCCCAGATGAATACACCTAGTCCCCCCTGGCTGAGGGAGCTGGGCGCATCTCCCTCTCCCCTCCCTAAGACAGGGCTCTGGGGAGCCCTCAGGTGTCCCCAGTCTGGCTCTCTGGAGCCACAGAGCTGGGCGACTCTAGCAATTACTGTGCAGTGTTGGCCGGGTGTCACCCAGGACAGTGTACAAAGCAGATGGTGTGTCAACGTGGATATCTGGAAACATTCCGAAAGAGTTCCAGTGGCTGCCCAACTGCATCCGTCTTTTATTTATTTATTTTTATAAATATATTTTATTGATTTTTCACAGAGAGGAAGGGAAAGGGATAGAAAGCCAGAAACATCAATGAGAGAGACATCGATCAGCCGCCTCCTGCATGGCCCCTACTGAGGATGTGCCCGCAACCAATGTACCCTTGACTGGAATCGAACCTGGGACCTTTCAGTCCCCAGGCCGACACTATCCACAGAGCCAAACCGGCCTCGGCTGCATCCGTCTTTTAAACGCATTCTCCTGAGCTCCCCTGTCTGCTCTGAAAGCAAGCACAGGAGCAGCCACGTCTGGAACCATGACAGACACATCAAGAATAGCAAACTGGTTCTCACCTGGGTTCGTCTGAACATTTCCAAGGGAGCATAGCACCTCAATATTTTCCTCTGAAAAATCTGTCTCCCCTCCTCTCTCCTCCAGGGACATGAACCAGGTCCTCGATGCCTACGAAAACAAGAAGCCGTTCTACCTGTACACGGGCCGGGGCCCCTCTTCCGAAGCCATGCATGTGGGCCACCTCATCCCGTTCATTTTCACCAAGTGAGTCCTGGCTCGGTGGCCCCTCGCTGTCCTTAGCAAGCCAGGAGCCGTGCGTGTAAGCTGTGTCTCGAACCGTCAAGACGGTCACGTTTGCTGGACAGCCACAGTGCCAGGGACATGCCACCTATTGGCCTCCATTCGCTCACTTCCTTCCTGGTGTCACTTGGGGAACGGAGACCGTCAGACCTGTGCCACTTCTTCTCTTCCCCATGTGACCGTAGGCCAGTGACTGCTCTGAGCCTTGGTTTCCATCCACATCTGCAAGATGGAAATAACACCTGCCTGGAAAAATTCCTGGAAGGCTGCAGATAAAGCGTGTAAAACAGCGAGCCCAGAGCCGACCTGCAGGGCGCTCTGAGTTAATAGATGGCCAGGTCCTTACGGTTACCGATAACCGGATAAACAGCATGGGGTCACAGGGTTTTGTAGACAAGGCGTTTTCGGATGCCAAAGGGGAACCGAGACATCAGCCTCTCCCCGTGTCTCTTAGGTGGCTGCAGGACGTGTTTAATGTGCCCTTGGTCATCCAGATGACGGACGATGAGAAGTACCTGTGGAAGGACCTGACCCTGGACCAGGCCCATGGCTACGCTGTGGAAAACGCCAAGGACATCATCGCCTGCGGCTTTGACATCAACAAGACCTTCATCTTCTCCGACCTCGACTACATGGGGTAAGTGGAGAGCGTCTGGCTGCCTTGTGAATGGGCAGATGCCAGCAGCAAGGCCTCAGGACAGCGCTCAAGCGGAAGTACCTCGGGCGGTCTCAGGCCCAGGGGCTGGCGTTCTGCTTTCAGTGATGGTTGTGACCTGGGCTGGTGGCTGCGATTCTCGTCCTCAGCAGGTGACAGAGAAGTACTTCTGTCTCTCTGTCTTTTCTCCCAGAGAAAAGACTCCCTGGTCACACCTTCCCTCCCAGTCGAGGATTTTAATCTGTCTTTTATTTATTTCTTTTTTTTTTTTTTTAATGTTTATTTCAGAGAGGAAGTAAGAGGGAGAGCCAGATAGAAACATTAATGATGAGAGCGAATCATGGATCTGCTGCCTCCTACATGCCCCCTACTGGGATCTAGACCGAAAGCCAGGCATGTGCCCTGACTGAGAATTGAACCGTGACCTCCTGGTTTATAGGTCAATGCACAACCACCTAGACAAGACAACTGGGCCAGTCTAGGTTTTTAAGTCAGCTGCTTAAAAATCCCAATATTGCCGAGACCAGTTTGGCTCAGTGGATAGAGCGTCGGCCTGTGGACTGAAAGGTCCCAGGTTCGATTCCAGTCAAGGGCATGTATCTTGGTTGCAGGCACATCTCCAGTAGGAGACGTGCAGGAGGCAGCTGATCGATGTCTCTCATCGATGTTTCTAATTCTCTGTCCCTCTCCCTTCCTCTCTGTAAAAAATCAATAAAATATATTTTAAAAGTAGATATATTTCATTCCAAAAATCCTTGAATTGAAACTCTGAGGTCTTGAACTTAATCCCAAATGACTACGAAGGACGTGTTAGAAAATTATTCGTTTTTTTAAATCACTTTTCTTGTGGGCCTAGAGGCACTGCGGTGTCCTCGGAGAAACACTTTCTCGGAAGGAAGGTGGGCCTCGGTTCGAGTCTGGCCACGTCTGTTAATGGTCGTGAGACGCTTCTGCTACATGAAATAGGAGTAGATGAGACCTTAGATGTCACTGTCCTTGCCATTTCCATTGCCATTTCTCTCTCCCATTCCTCAGAACTCACCCCCATGAGTTCTGCAGCCTCTTCCCACCACACCCCTCCCCTCGACCCCGCTGTGGCCCCTCAGGACCTCTGGTCCCCCCAGCCTGCACTCTCTAGAACACAGGTCGGCTCAGGTCCCCTGCTCAGGCCTTTCCCAGCACTCTCTCATCCTCAAGATCAAGTTCTCACTCCCCTCTGCGCACGCAGCTCTCTGTGACTGGGCCCTCTGTGGGCCATTGCCGCCTCCCTCCAGATGGAACCGTTGCATTTCCTCCCGTTTGTCCATGTTCCTGTCTGCCCAGAGTCCCCTCCCATCCGGCTCAGCATGCCTCCACTGTCTTCTAAACCCGTGACCAAGCTTTGTCCTGGCCTAGGCCGATCTAGCACCTGCGCTGGTTCCAGCACCCAGCCTCCTCCTCAGCCACCCCTAATCTAAGGTGCATTGTGAGGGGTGGCCCCCTCCCAGAAGGTTGGTGAAACAGTCACCGTGAGCTCTCAGTGGCAGGCACCCCCTAAGCCCCCAAAACAGTCCCCGCCCCAGTGAACGTGATGTTAGAGCTTCAGAAGCAAGTCCTCTGCCAGTCACTGTGTGACTCGGACAATGAGCTAACCGCTCGCTGCCCGCTCACCCAGCGCGTTTATTCGGCAGGTATTTATTGAGCATCTACTACCTGCCAGGCTGCTGCTGGGATACAGCAGCCAGTAAGACCGTGAAGCAGCCCCTCTGTCAGGTCACCTTCCAGCCAGCAGTCAGGCAGCCCATCTGTTAGATTAGAGACCAGGTGGTACCGGGTGCTGTGAGGGAAAGGAAGGGGCCGCAGCGGGCAGGAGCGTCGGACCTGTGTCTGATTCTGATGGTGTTTGCAGGATGAGCCCCGGCTTCTACAGGAACGTGGTGAAGATTCAGAAGCACGTGACCTTCAACCAAGTGAAAGGCATTTTTGGCTTCACGGACAGTGACTGCATTGGTAAGGAGCCGCCGCTGCCGGCGCCCGCCCCCCGCCCCTCAGAGGGGAGCAGTGGCCCCGAGCCGAGCTGTCGCTGGGGTGGTGGCATCTGCACTTGGTCTCTTTAAATAACAAACCAGCGGGGTTTCCTCGGAACATAAGGAGGCGATGTGATGCCCTGGGCCACTGTCCTGGGCATATGGAGCCGTGCCCAGGGTGCCAGTCCACCCCTCTCCTCAGCCATCTAGGTGCGGCTTAGAAGAGAGTAGGAAGGGTCCCTGTGTCCACACACAGCGTGCACCTGAGAGCACCCTGAGCACCCGAGGACCTGAGGGCCGCAGCTGGGCGAGCTGGCTGCGTGCCGCGTGTCAAGTGTGATCCCGAGGTCCCTGCCCTCGGTCCCAGAAGTCCCCTCAGATCACAGTAGCATTGTTAACATGGAAAACTGCTCTGTATCAAGAGAGCATAATCTGTCATAATTAAACGAGGAATGACCTGAATGCCCAGTGGGCGGAGAATGGGTAAATGTAGACGACTCATTTATAGGGTAGAACGTATTTAACAGCAACCTGGGTAAACACTACAAAGGGAAAGGGGTAAGGGGAATAAAACAGTATAATCACAACTGAAAGAGGTAGCAATAGAGAAAACAGCCCTAACCGGTTTGGCTCAGTGGATAGAGCGTCGGCCTGCGGACTGAAAGGTCCCGGGTTCGATTCCGGTCAGGGGCACAACTCCAGTAGGGGGCATGCAGGAGGCGGCTGATCGATGTCTCTCTCTCATCGATGTTGCTGACTTTCTATTCCTCTCCCTTCCTCTCTATAAAAAAATCAATAAAATATATATATTTTTTAAAAGTAGCAAAGGTTTTTTTTAAAAAAAAAAATAGAGAAAACAGATGAAAAGAAACACAAATTGAGTTGACAGATTTTTTCTGCTTTTCTGGAGTTTTCCGCATTTCTTTAATGATGAATATTTTTAATGGGGAGAAAGCCTGTTTTTGCTCATCCCTCTCCCCAGGGAAACCACCCCGGTAGGAGCTGCCGTGGGTAAAAGGTTCTCTCCTCGCTTCGCTCCCAGGAAAGATCAGCTTTCCTGCCATCCAGGCCGCTCCCTCCTTCAGCAACTCGTTCCCGCAGATCTTCGGGGACAAGACGGACGTCCAGTGCCTCATCCCCTGCGCCATTGACCAGGTCAGGGGGCAGCGGGTGGCAGGGCCGGGCGGTGGGGGTCCTGGCACTCGCCTGTGGGAAAGGCGGCTGGGGGTGGGCCGGGGGTCGGTTCTGTGAACGGGCGAGGGTTGCCGGGAAGGCCTGTCAGGGACACGGATGGGCTGGAAGCTGGCAGATCGCCTCCAGTCGTCCTCAAAGGCCGCTCTCTGCCCCAGGACCCTTACTTCAGGATGACGAGGGACGTCGCCCCCCGGATCGGCTACCCCAAGCCGGCCCTGCTGCACTCCACCTTCTTCCCCGCCCTGCAGGGGGCCCAGACCAAAATGAGTGCCAGCGACCCCAACTCCTCCATCTTCCTCACGGACACTGCCAAGCAGATCAAGAACAAGGTGAGCACTGCCGGGCGGGGGCCCCGGTGCCCGCAGAGCCACGCGCTCAGGCCGCACAGCCGGCACCGGCTCGGGCATTTCCGCCTCCGCTGCCCCTGCGCTGAAGTCCTGGATGGAGCACTGTCCCCCTGCGGCCTCGAGGCCCCGGGTCCCTGCTCCCAGACGGCAGGGGCTTTGCTCTGTGCCTTTCCCTGAGGAAAAGCTCCATTTTTTCCTCTTCTCATCAGCACTTGTTCTGGAAGCAAAGTCATGGCCGGTTAAAGTCACCCAGACAGGAGAGAAAATTCCATTTCTGAGCCCGAGCCCATTCCGGAGCCAGGCCCGGCGCGTTGTTCGTGCTTCCTTGTTTCACTTCTCACGGGGCGAGGGTGCGCCTATAAAGGGAGGAGGAGGCCAGAGCGGGGTTTCCACTGGAAACCGGCAGAAAGCCCCGGCCCTGAGCAGCCAGCACCACCCACGGGGGCGCAGGGGCTGTTCCTCCCAGAGGGCTCCCCCGCCCAGAGCTGGTAGACGTCCCGCCATGGGACGGCGCTGCCCGCCCGGCCGGCCGTGGGCTCTCTGGTCGCCAGGGAAACGAGCACTGGGCGATGGTTGAGCTGTATTCTCAGGCCTCACTCTGTGGCTGGGCGCTGACCTGCAGATGGGACAGTCCCCGCCCCACAAAGCGGTTGGGAACTGGTGTGGGTCTGCGGGTTGGAAGTTTACAGCGGGAGGGGCGGAAAGGTATTTGAAGCACATAATGCAACTGTGAGTCACTGCCGGGCTTCTGACCCTTCTGGAAAGTTCCAAGCAGTTCCTGGTGGACAACAGGGGAACCCTGGATACTGGGAATAGCTGTTCTTTCCCTTTCGCTTCTGGCAGAAACTTGCAGTGTGTGTGTGTGGCGGGGAGGAAAGGGGAGGGACTCCTGGTGGCAGGCATTTCGCATTGTTTTCGAGGTGGTGTTTGACATCAGTCGCTTTGGCTCTGGGGCATTTCTCATTCACTCAGAGACCCGCAGAGACCAGAGGGAGGCGAGCAGTGAGAGTGAGGTCAGGAGCCACATGGCTGCAGGGACCACCGGGGTCATGCCACTATGGGACTCTGGGACGGGCAGGCCAGGCCTTTGTGCGCCGTCTCCACGCCGTCCTTACCTCCAGACCACACTCCTCCTCGGCCAGGAGAGGGTGTCTGCCCCCGGAGAGCCGTAGCCTTGGCCCGGGGCGTGTGTCGCGGTGTGGCTGCCCGCCACGCACTTTCCGGTGGACCTCATTGAGCTTTCACACCCCCCAGGAGGCTGTGTCCGTTCTGTGGGCAAGACATCGAGGCTCAGAGGGCTGGCAGCTGCCCTGCATTCACCCCAATGGGAAGCGGGGGGCCAGGACTGTAACCCGGGCCCATAACCGACTGCCTCTCACCTGCCCTTGGAGAGTGACCTTGGCTGTGCAGGGGTCATCAGTGACGGGGGCAGTGTCCTCTGCACAGACAGGCAGGGCGTACGTGAGGTCCCGTATCAAAGGCGTTTGTGAATGTGAGCGCGGCCCAAGTGTAAGTCTTGGCTCAGACAGTGGACAGGCGAGCAGCGCCTCTGGGGGGCCAGCGCGGGCCTCCGGGGCTGTCGTGTGGACCTGTCAGGCCAGTGGCCCGTCCCCGCCCTGGGCACCGGCTTCTGTGGCCACCGGACCTTCCCCGGAGGCCGGAGCAGCCGGAGGCGGGTGGATCAGGTGCTGTGGGAACCCAGCACCAAGGCTGCGGCTCTCCGGGGGCAGGTGCCCTCTCATGGCTGAGGAGGGGTCTGGTCTGGAGGTGAGGATGGCGTGGAGACAGCGCAAAGGCCTGGCCTGCACGTCCCACAGTCCCGCTGCTCGCCTCCCTCCGGGTCTTTGCGGGTCTCTGAGTGAATGAAAATGCCCCAGAAATGCCGCTGGCTCTGGGCGGCTGGATCAGGCCTCACCCTCCGCCCAGACTGCCTGCCTGCTGCACTTTCCTGTTTCCTGGGATCGCTTGGTGCGCCTCCCGGGCTTCCATCGTTTTGGGTCCTGGCGGTGGCCTTCCGGTCCCCACCGACTGGCTCCGCCGTGGCCCAAACCCGGCCTCCTGGTGGTTCCCTGAGAGGCAGGCCCAGCGTCCCTGAGGACGCGCCGGTCCAACCCCGGGACCACGTGAGCCACTCGGCAGCCCGGTGTCCCAGGAGGAGTCCGCTGGCTCTCAGCCTCACTTCCTCACCAGTCACCTGCGGAAAGCGAGGCTGCGGTCATGGGGTCAGTGTGCCGGAATGGGGGAGGCTTGTCCGGGCGCTCTGGCAGACGGGCAGTGGGCTCGCACTTCCTCGTCCTCCTCAGATAGGGGCAGGGAGCTGTGCTAGGGCCCTGGCTTGCTCCACCCTCCCCGGCCAGGAGCGATCCTATAGACCAGTGGTTCTCAACCTGTGGGTCGCGACCCCTTTGGGATTCGAACGACCCTTTCACAGGGGTCGCCTAAGACCATCAGAAAACACCTATTTCCCATGGTCTTAGGAACCAACACACCGTTCCTTAGTGTAGCAAAGTGTAGCCATGTCGTTTACTGTTGTCCTAGGAAGACTGTTACCCATGCTCCACCACGATTCAAGACAAAATTTCATTTATTTGTCATGAGAAATAAATATTTCACAATATATAATTACATATTGTTTTTGTGATTAATCACTATGCTTTAATTATGTTCCATTTGTAACAATAAAAATACATCCTTCCTATCAGATATTTACATGACAATTCATAACAGTAGCAAAATTGCAGTTAGGAAGTAGCCACGGAAATCATTTTACGGTTGGGGGTCACCACCCCATGAGGAGCTGTCTTAAAGGGTCGAGGCCTTAGGAAGGTTGAGAACCGCTGCTCTAGACTTCCTGACACCTCTCGTCTTCCCTGAGGCCCAGCACTGCCCTGGCCTGGGGGTCTGTGCAGGCAGGGGCCTCCCCAAGACCAGGGGCTCCAGCAGGCAGTGCACCTGCCTGAGGGCGTGCGGACCTCAGGAGAGCCCGGTACGTGGTGCTTTTCTCCTGTGCCTGTTCATTTTGTATTTCCATAGTTTCTGCGTGCGAGTCCATTGGTTTTATTTCATGACTCGCTCCTTTCTGTCCAGGAAGCGCTCTCTCCGCGCCCCTCTGTGCAGCCCCGGCTTCCTCCTCTCCCGAGCAGAACCCGGCTCGTGGCAGACGCTCCTGCTCCGCAGGGGGCTGGTTTCTCCAGAGATGACGGGTTTCCCTGCCCTCCCTGGGCCCCGAGTTCCCCTGAGCTTCTGGACCAGCGGTTCTCCACCTGTGGGTCGCGACCCCTTTGGGGGTCGAATGATCCTTTCACAAGGGTCGCCTAAGACCATTGGAAAATGCAGATGTTTATATCACGATGCATAACAGTAGCAAAATTTTATGGTTGGGGGTCACCACCCCATGAGGACTGTATGCAAGGGTCGCGGCCTTAGGAAGGTTGAGAACCACTGTTCTGGTGGTCCCAGAGCACCCAAGATGGCCTGTCCTGGGGACTCGGGGGAGACCTGCTGCACGCTTCCACTGGGGGTTACGGACTCTGCCCACCCCACTCCCCTCTTGTTCAGAGCAGGCTCCTCAGGTCCTCCTTGGACACAGAGGAGCTCTGTCCATCCGCTTCAGCGTTTCTTCCCCCACCCGTGGCCCTGGCTTCTCTAACTTGTCCTCAGTGAGTCTGAAACGCGTTTCTTAGCTTATGAGCTTGTCGTCTGCTCCTGGAAATGCCAGTGTTCGGTGAGCCCCACCTGCGTGTGGCTCTGTCAGGCCAGTGGCCCGTCCCCGCCCAGGTCCCTGGGCCTCTGTGGCCACTGGACCTTCCCGTGAGGCTGGAGCAGCAGGAGCAGCTGGCTCTGGGCGGCTGGATCAGGTCCCGCCCTCGGCCCAGACTGCCTGCCTGCAGGCCCTCCACCTCCGTGCTGTCCAGGGTCGGCTTGCCCGCTGAGCCCTCCTCTGGGCCTCCCTCCCGTTCTCTCTCAGGGGGGGAGGACAGCAGCCAGGCTGGGGCGCTGTTCGCCAGGTCAGCACCGCCTGCCCCGGACAGCGGCCGCCCCTGGCCGTCTGTTCCTCCGCAGCGGGCTTGTGTCTGTCTGCTTTCTGCAGCGCATCCCTGAGAGCGCTAGGACATTGGCCCCGGTTCCAGCGCTCCTGTCTCTGTTCCTGTCACTGGGGTGGGGAGAGTGCCAAGCGAACCTGCCTCCGCCCCTCCCTGCAGCGGCCCTGAGTCTGCCTGTGGGGCTCCTCCATCCGGCCTCCCCGGCTCCGGCTCCGGCTCCCGCCCAGCCTGGGCCCGCGGGGCGCAGACCCAGCGTGGTGTGTCTCTTGCTGGCGCAGGTCAACAAGCACGCGTTCTCCGGGGGGAGAGACACCATCGAGGAGCACAGGCAGTTTGGAGGCAACTGCGACGTGGACGTGTCCTTCATGTACCTGACCTTCTTCCTGGAGGACGACGACAAGCTGGAGCAGATCAGGAAGGTAGGACGGCCGTCCCGGCAGCCAGCGGGGGGCAGTGGGCATTTCCGGGGGCTGAGCCCGGAGAGTGGATGGAGGAGGTGGGTGGGTGTGTGGCTGTGTGTCAAGAAACCTCATGAACAGACGTTCACAAGAGAGAAACCACGGGCTGCTGTTCACTTAGCAGCCACACACAGGGTTGATCCCACTGTGGGAGCAGGGGAAGGTGCGGCACCGTCCACATTACGCCAGGGCCCTCCGGGCTTAGCCGGTTTCGTGTGGCGTTTCATTTGCGACCATCGTAACCCAGAGGCTTCCAGGCTCCCCTCCCAGCGTGTCCACACAGCGTGGCCGTGGTATGGAGAACCCCGAGAACATCCACAGCTGCGCTCGGGTTTTCCAGCTCGCAGGATCTTTCCCAGGAAGCACTCCTGCGTGAGAAAGAGCTCCTCGTATAACAGCGTTCAGAGTGTAACAGCACAGGTTCAGGACCGGCCACCCAGCAGAGGCGGGTCACCCAGGAAGTGTCCCTGGGAGGGTGCTGCGGGTGGAGGGTTCCCATAGCAGGACAGTGAGCCTGCGGGAACGATCAGGTGGACACGCAGCGAGGTCAGTGAACAGGCAGCGAGGTCAGACCACACGCAGCGAGGTCA
>PVJN01050091.1:0-14985 GCA_004026805.1 Lasiurus borealis
AAAAGGATAGATACAGAGGCAGTAAAGCTTCAAATAGACTGTGAAATTACAGCAGGAAGATTAAAGTTAGGTGAGGTAGATAAGAGATCAATCAAAGGACTTGTATGCATGCATATAAACATAACCAATGAACATAGACACTGGGGGTGGGGGTTGGGGTCTGCCTGGGAGGGAGGGGGGGCAATGGGGATATATGTATAAAAAATTAATTTTAAAAAATGAGTAAAAAAAAAAAAGAACTTCACTAGATTCAAGGTCACCAGTTTTCTACAAGCATAATTAATCTAGCTGCCCTGGTGATTTAAAACTGGTGGCTAGGCAGACTCAGCTCCCAAGAGCCAAGTGAAAGAAGCGAGGCTGGATGCCTGAGCTGCCTGCAGTGACCCTGGAAGAAGCCACACAGCATCGAGAAAAAGCATGGGAGAGCAGACATTTACCTGATACTAGAGTTGCCCCACTGCTGCCCAGTGTATAATAAGCATTTTACAACAAGCAATATAAGACCTAGGCCTTCGGTTTGCTGGCTACAAGAGTTAAACCAGAGGCCAGTGTCTGCTATGGCTTTCTGGCAGCCCCAGGAAGAGAGCAGCAGCAGGCCTGGGATCTTTAAAAGCAACAGATAGAGCTAGTGAAAGCTCCCTGTTTGCAAATGTACTGAAAGGGTTTATTACCTGTTGCTGCTGGAAGGGACCAGTCCCTTTCCAGTACACTGCCTTAAGAGAGGCCTGGTCACTGCTCTACCACCAAAGGGACTGGTGGGAAGACAAGGGGCCCAATACCCAAACCACTGCCACAGAAGTGCTTTGCAATATGGAAAGCTGTTTCTAACTGAAACTCTGGCTGTTCTGAACTGGCACTTAAAGTCAAAGAGCAAAGGAAAGGCACTCTCCCTGGACTGGGTAGCCTTCAGGACTTTGAGATTCTCCAAGAGAGGAGTCAGATTGAGGGATGGCAGAGACCCTGTTGAGTTGGAAGGATCTAAGGCCACATGTTAAACTTGTAAATTATGGCTTTCTAGGCAGATTTCCAAGCTCAGTTATGTAGGGGTTAAGCTGCCTGTTACAGCAAAACAACTTTCTCCCGTGCCAGAATAAATTTTAAGAAATTAGACGGGCCATATTTGTGGCTAGAAAGAACTGGCCACCATACACAGCCCTGACAGTGGCCTGAAGAAAACTGTATAATAGACTTAGATGATGCCTGCATCTTCATGGACATGACAATTTTGTTTTTGTTAGAAGGTCAAGAATAGACCTTAGTCATCTCCCTTAGGTATTTGTATAGCCCTACCTTGTGTCATATATGTTAGCAGATTTGGCTACCTAAGGTGGCCACAGTGCCAATATTATACTTCATTGTGTTAATAATATTGCATTAATCTTACATATTTGAATGCAGTTGCCAACAGGGGAAGTGCCCAAATAGGCAAGAAAAATACCTATCTGGTTTTGGTCTCTATTGAAAGATAGTTGGCAGCCTGTATACTGTCTTGTAGGCCTGTGTGGCCATACCCACGTCAGGTGTGGTACAAACCTCAACTTTAGGAAACTGGGGAAGGCCTGTTTGGAACAGAGGGAAGTGGAGAGTACCAGCCCTTTGTTATAGGAATTACAGACCCTGTGAGGTCCTGTGACATGTGAGACCCTGTAAAGCAATAAAGCTCCCTTAGTCCTTTCTCAGAGAGCATGTAACCCCTCCCAGAGACCATATGAAATTTTAAGGACAAGTCAAGTAGGGGGAACCCTACTACTAGGACAGCTATAATTGTCTATTTGAATATAGACACATTTTAAATTTCTCCTTGTCAGTTAAAGACAGTTATATTACTTTGAAGAATCCATAGAAAAGACTGACAAGGAAAATCAGAAGATCTTAAAGTAGGTCAGTATATTTTTCTCCTTATATGATTCCTCTGAAATTTGGCAATGCTTAATAAATCATGGCAATATATTTATTTGCATAAATTCAATAAGATCAGTTTCCAATAATAGTTTTATTGACCAGAAACTTTGATTGGAGTATCATGTTTTAAAGAGCCCTGTCTGAACTCTGAAGACTTGAAGCCAATAAGAGTGCCAAGGAAAAGCCTGATATCCTGCTTGGGAGCCCTGAAAATGGCTGGTGCTGGAGCATCAGGCACATGTCCTCTCATCACTGGCACTTGGTCACAGTAGAAGGGGAGCAATAAGGATGCCTCTTTGTCCCTGCAGAACCCCCAAGCACTCTGGGCTGCAATGAGTAGGCGGGCTACTGAGATGGACCTTAAAACCTAGGTTGTGGGCCCAGGTGGAATTGCTGCAAGTGAGGGATTCACCTAACTCAGCAGATACTGCAGGCAAGGCTGGATGGCAGCTGGATGGCTTGGCTTCCTAGCCCTATAGGGCACACTAAGATTCAATCATGAAATTCTGGAAAAGGTAGTTGCTTACCATTCTTGTTGTGTTTATGCAAATAATCAGGCCAAATTAAATACAATAGGTAAATTTGTCTTGATTTGGCTCTTTTAATAAGCATAGAGGTAATTTTAAGGAGAAAACTCTATTTCAATAGAGGTTATTAAAATTGAAATGTTTTCTTTCCCTTCCACCAGACCATTTGTTACAATTTGTCTCTGCCAGGTCATAAGCCCACCTCCTTTTGTGTCCAGGCCTCATCGTCTTTCTGACAGACAGCAAGGATCTCTTGGCTCTGAGGAAAACTCCGTCCCTTCTCAGCATGAAGCAATTACAGAAGAAATTCAACGTCCTTTTTCCCTAAAAGATTTCAGAGCCAGGATCCTTGAGGTAATATATTAGGCAGTTAGATAGACATAAGCAGAACAGGGATGATGGGCCAACTAGTGCTACCAGATGTAACTAAGTCTTTCCACTTCTATGTATGTGAGACAAGGGACATAGCCAAAAAGGTATTCACCCAAAGTCTCACCCTTAGAGAAGGCCAGTAGCCTATTTGTCCAAAAGACTTGAACCCTTTGCATTTGGATAACATATTTGCCTCCAGGTGATAGCAGCCACAGCTATGCTTATCAGAAAAGCAAATAAGTTAACCCTAAGGCAGTAACTAATCCTAACTGCCCCAGATGAGGTTGAGGCTTTACTCTGGAACACACTAGAGTGCTGAATGTCAAATACTCGAGTCACCCAGTTTTAGGCTCTCTGGTAGACAAAAGAAAAATCAGTAACAATTTATACTGATAGCAGGTATGCATTTACAATGGCTCATGTACATAGTGCTATTTACAAGGTAAGGTGTCTCCACAGAAGCAAGAGGGAACAGATAAAGCTGCCCAGGGGGCTGCCCTAAAACCAGTGGGGCCTCTACAGATTCTAGTGACTCTTCCAACCCTATGCTACCCAATCTAGAAAAGCTGCAATCCATAACCAGTCTTTATTCAAGTTATTACAGATTTTACAGTCTACCCAGGAAGCAATCCAGAAGTACATCTGTGACCATCCGCCTGTACCAACTTCTGATCTGATTCATCCCTTCTACCCTGGTAACTCTGTTTGCATAAAGAAATTTGCCACCTAAGGACTGACTCCGACCTGGAAAGGACCACCTCCATGGCAGTCAAGATCAACAGAATCCCAACATGGCTTTATCACACCCAGCTTAAGACAGCTCAGAAAAAATAGAGAGTCTAAGACTTTTCAGACTCTCTAAAGATTACTCCTGGCCCTCATTCCAGGCCCTTATCTTATAAGTAAGTCCACTAACTTTATTAGGCAGAAAATTAAAATTATCTTCCTCAGGGGGTAAATATAACTCCCTTCTTGACAATGACCTAGAATCAATGATTTGACTCATGTACATAAAACCAGTGGGGAATGAAACATCCATCTTATATAAAAACTGCTGTTTGAAATTTTAACCTTGCTATGGGCTTCTGTAAATATTTGCTTTTTTAAATAATAAGGAAAATGAGACTATTCTCACTTCAGAGAGGCCATTACATTTTCCCTGGACAAAATTATCAGTGCTGGCACCAGGCCAGGTCTTTGGTTGAGGTCGCAAGGCCTCAGTATATAGGGACCCTTTAAGAACTTGCAAAGGGGCAGAAACATCCCATATTTGGGAGACAAAGAAGGTGAAAACATATAAATAGGGAAAATTTCTGCATGTTGGGGTCCAGAATTTGAGAAATAATTTCCTCTGGACCTGCATGTAATAAATATAATTCCAAACTCTCTGAGCATGGTTTGATTATTCCAGTTTTCTGTAACATTATAACCCAGCTATTCTACTTCTGAGGATATAGGAATAAACAAAAAATAAAAACAAAAAGAAAAAAAAGCACAATTGGAGATGATATTTACACCCTCATGTTCATTGTAGCATTATTTACAATAGCCAAAGATATGCAAGCTACCCACTGCCCAAGACCAACAAATAGATAAAAAGTTGTGCTACATATATACAATAGTATATTACCTGGACATAACAACGAATGTATTTTTACCATTTGTAACAAAGTGGATGACACCCTCTAGGTTCTAAGTGAAATAAGTGAGACCAAAATACAAATACCATACAACGTCACATATAACTAAAATCTAAAAAACAAAGTAAACAAAACAGAAACAGACTAATTCCTAGATACAGAGAAGAGACTGATAGTTGTCAGAAGGGAAGGTAATTGGTGAGTTGGGTGAAAAAAGTGAAGGTTAGAGGAGTCTAAATTGAAAGTGTCAAAATAGTCACTCAGTGTAGGGAATATAGTCAATAATATTGTAATAACTATGTATGTTGCCAGATGGGTATTGGAAATACCTTGGTGATCACTTTGTAAAGAGTATGATTGTCTAACCACTATGCTGTACACACCAAACTAACACAAAATAACATTGAATGTTAAGTGTAATTGAAAAATAAAATATTTTAAAATGCTCCTATTTTCAAAGAAATTATTACACACAAACCTTGATGAATACAAACAATACAAGCTTTTATTAGTTTAATAACTAGCTGGCATACTAGTTCTTACTTTATATTTATAATATTTGCTCATTATAAGAGAATAAATATGATTATTTTATGGTTAACATATAAACTTAGCTTTTATTTTATAAAAAGTTAAATTTGGAGTCTTCGACCACAGTTGCAAATCATGTCAGCTTCAGCAAACAATTCTGAAAAACAATGTTACTGGTTTCACAATCTGTGTAAAGTTTGATTTGTAGTTTGGAACAGTTGCAAGTGATACCTTTTCAAAGATCCATCTGCCTGCCATCTCGGTGTTCCTCAGAGTCAAGGAATGGACAGCAGAAGCTGTATTCTGTAGTTGCCTCCAACTTGTCTTCATGTGGTGGGATGTCCAGTGAGTTCCACCTCAGTGGAGTATGCATCCTATTTGCATATCCAGTTTCAAAATTATTTCTAGACTATATAAATAGTAATATGGAAAAAGAATCCAAGCAAATGTTTTCTGGCTCCCAAAACACATCCTAGGAAAGCATAATAAACAAAATTTCTAAACCTGAGCTGTCCTCCGTAGTTTGGTCACTATACTTTACATTAACTGTGAAGCATTAAGATAATAAACTGTTGGCTTCTTTTTAATTTTTTTGAAAATTTTAAAAATTTTCATTTTTCAATTTTTATTATCTAAAGTTTTACATATATCTCTTTTTCCTTCCATTGGTGCCCCCCACCCATCCCTTCCTGAAGCCATTCCCACCTCGGGCAAACCCCCACAACCCCAGTGTCTGTGTCCATTGGTTGGTTTCTTTTTTAATCCTGCATTCAGTAGGTAAGATAATGTAATGCAGCCCTGGGGGTCCATTTCTGATAAAGACCCTCAAAGTCTTCAACAAATCAGTGCAGAATCAATTCTATTTTCTATCTCCTTCTTTTAGACCCTCAGTCTCGCCCTCATGATACCAAAAAAAGAAACCTTTTATCAGTGGCTTGATTGAGCACTTTCACCCAAGATGACCAGAATCATGTGCTTGGCCCCCAGAACATCTGTTCACTGATGTTGCCATTTTCTTGCCTATTTGGGGACACTTCTGTTTTCTGTCATTGGAACAGAGGGCATCATCTGGTTTTGAGACTATGAGTGGCATTACATCATATGTGCACTTAATATCAAGGCAGGTTGTGCTTATGCTCAGCTGCCATCCCATCAGCGAGAGGGGCTGCAAACACTGCTGCTCCCTTAGCATTCTTTCCCATGTGGTCCTACCTTCTATATTGATCTTATTTCTCTCCATTCTCCTGTATAAGTCTGGCAAACCAAACTCTAGTTTACCCAAATATGTTGTGCCCCTCTTCACATTCTGTGCCTCCAGTAGTGTCATTCCCTTGGTCTGGGGCTCCTTTCCAGGCCTTGGTGCCTCCTCTCCCTTCAGAGCTTTGTTTACATCCCACATCATATCTGCTCTCAGCAACACTCACACTGCCCTGTGAGGGCCACCTTGTGGCTCTATCCCACTGGACACTTTTGGATGTCTCTTCAGTCATCACATCAAACAGATACAGGACAATCAATTGTTGGTTGTTAAATTCAAAATGGGAATTTCAAAGGCTGCTTTAGTTTCCTGCAAGCTTTGAGTAAAGGTTTCCTCATGCTGCTCCCACTCCCATCCTACTACACAACAAAGGAGGAGAATGACTTCTTTGTTCTCTGGAGCAAACTTTTAAAAATCTTGCTCAGCCTGCCCCCTATAAAAGGCTTATCTTCACTGCTGGTAGGAAACATTTTTATTCCTTCCTGTTTGCTGTTCCTTGTTCCTCAAGTCCCCTCAATGTAGGTCCCTCCCTGGCACCAGGTAAGGTCACCCAGGAGTGTTGGAGCCCATCTGTCATCTGACACACTATCTTTACAGTGAGGAAAGGTTGGGTGTGGCCACACAGACTCTGGTGTTGCTTCTAGCAACAGCTCACTAATCTACCTCCTTACCTCCCAGGTGAAGTATCTTCTTGATCATTTGATTTTGCAGCTCCCTTCATTTCCCATTGGCTATCTTTTTTCAACACTTTATATTTAGAGTTAATTTATGGTAATTATTACTTTAGAATTTTGCACCATCCTTTGACATTTACTAAGAGCTGCACAGGTGTCAGAAATCATCACTGGCTATGGGAAGTGGCTGATTTGAGTTTCAATCATCAGTTGTTTTGTCATGGTTGATCACCTTGGAGGTTTTAGAAAATAAGGTGATATGTCTTTGCTGTCTCATGAAAGGATTCCTGCATTCTGAAAAATGTAGTGACAACTCAAGATAAAGGTTTCTATTATAAAAGCTTTTCTGGTTTGTGTGGCTAAGTTGGTTGAGTGACATCCCGTCCACCAAAAAGTTAAAGGTTTGATTCCCCAAGTCAGGCCACATGCCTGGGTTTTAGGCTCCATCCCCAGGATGGAGCATGCAGGAGGCAGCCCATTAATGTTTTGCTTTCACATTGATGTTTTTCTCTATCTCCCTCTCCCTTCCTCTCTCTCTAAAAATAAACTAAAAAATCTTTAAAAAATAAAATATTACTGCAGAATAAATTTTCTTATACCCATGGTCTTCCATAATGTTCTTTTCTCTCTTTCCATTTTATGGTCATGGGAAGTCTAAGGTAAGAGTGCCTCAGGGATGTTGCAGAAGACCAGAAGCAAGGATATCATGAATGTTAGTGTTAAAGTATGTTGGAAGATTAGAGAAGCATTACTAGCCAGTCCACCTAAGAAGACAAGCACCATCCCCACAGAAAAGGGACCATGATGGAATTTGGGGAAATATATAGAAAGCTATTTTCTGTGTGTATGTACAACTCTGGGTGTTCAATTCAGTTCTTGGTAAGCAGGGCTGAGAATCTGAAAGACAAGCTGGGCACAGAGCAGAGGAAAACTAGGGAGAGCCAAACCCCAGAGGATACTTGTACCTCCTTCTGTCCATCATTGGATCCAACCCTTTAGCAATCATCTGAGATTAAAGATCATTGCTTTGCTTTTACAGCCCAAACCTTGTGCAAATTCCTCTAACTCAGAACAATACTGGAGAGAGGATTTTGGAGAAAATAATTCCCAGCTAAACAGCACATACCATCACAGGTGTGTTAAGCCTGGAAAATTGCTTGGTCCAAGCAGCTAAAGTGGGGTAGATAACAAGACCATTATTGAGAGAAGCCACAGGAAGAGGAGATAACATGGTGTAGAGCATCAGCTGGGCATGCAGCAAAGCAAGATGGGAAGAGGCGTGAAACTGGGTCTGAGAGGACAGTGCAAAGCCAAGGCCATGAAAGTATGTCTTCGCCACCTTTGATGACTAGAACACATTGAGGGCTGCTAATGAGAGTGTAGTTTGAAGGCAAATGCCTTGAGATAACTGCAGGTGGTTTCTATTGTGAGACAAATCAATGCTTTTCTGAGGGGTGGTTACAGAAGGATTCCCATGGGAATGGAAGATCTCTAAATATCCCATTTTCCTACTACCCACACTTTATGCCCTTGGTAGATACATCTGAACCATAGACATCTACCTCTCAACTTATTGTGAAGATTAAGACACATGGATGACATTTATTGGTGGCTAGTATGATTATGCTTATTATTTTTAGGTAGTTAAAGAGAAAAGGTTGGTGACTTTCCCAAAACACTGGCCACTAGCAAAACTGAAACTCAAACCCATGTGTCTTGATTCAACGTCCAGTGTGTTGTCCATTTCACCTGGTAGTAGGGTGGCAGCAATTGTGTTCTGTCTTCTACTAAAATAACAATGTAGGGACTCTGTTTATAGAGCATGGTTTTGGTGTTTATTTTCTGCTGTTGAGAATTTATCAATGGGATCTTTTCCATAGTTTTTAGTAATGCCCTTTACAAACTGGCCAATGATAGCACCCATGGAAGTGACAATGAAAGAAAGCTTCTTCTGTCTTAGTGATCTTTCAAGCCTAAGTCTCCTGGATTGATTGACCCTAAGAAGAGGGCATAAGGGCCCAGGGTCAATGTTTTGGTAGCTAGTGATGGAGAGAAGCAATGAAGACTCTAACCAGGGGATGAAGAGGAAGTATTATTCATGCACAGAAGAAAAATAGCTGCCATTTCAAGGATGGTATCAGAAGAATTATAGCCCTGACTGGTTTGGCTCAGTGAGTAGAGCGTCAGCATGCAGACTAAAGGGTCCCAGGTTTGATTCTGGTCAGGGGCATGTACCTTGGTTGCGGGCACATCCCCAGTAGTGGGTGTGCAGGAGGCAGCTGATCGATGTTTCTCTCTCATCAATGTTTCTAACTCTCTATTCCTCTCCCTTTCTCTCTGTAAAAAAATTAATAAAATATATATTTTTTAAAAAGAAGAAGAGTTATATTTTGGGCTTCTCTATTTAATCTCTGCACACCTTCTCAGACTCTTTACATTCCCCCTTTTCTGAAATATCCCCTGAGTATTCTATGCACTCTTGCTTTACTAACCACTCTGATCACAAAGGAAACACTTTCATGTCAAGCTTTTAGAGAAAGGCAAACTTTTTGTAGTTAGAAAAGACAGCTATTGGTATAGGACAAAGATGTTACACTGAGATGATAAAAATTTTCTAGAATTGCTCTGTGTTTCCTTCAGGGGCAAGGATGTCCCTTTCAGGTATCAGGACTGTCATGTGAAAGGGAAGGCAGAAGGTTAGCTGGGGATTCATGAAGGTCGCTGTTGAGCTACAGAAGGCTGTAGAACTTGGTCAAAAATGTATTTCAGCTTTACTTTCTCTGTTGTTCTCACAGGAAGTCTTTTGACAAGGGAGGAAGCTGGGATGGGCACTGAGAAAGCGATTCATATCTGTGGGCTGTTCCAGATGAAAGCTACTATTTGTAGAGGAAATTTGTTCTTAAAAGCAAGTAGCCCATTGGATAGCTATTTGGGGATCCTTGATATAAAAAAGAGAAAGGAAAAAAGCTTTGCCTGTGAAAACAGCATTAGCAAAACATCTGCTGAGCATGCGGAGGGCTCCTGGTCCCTGGTAGAGGTGGGGGACAAAAAGGTCAGTAAACAAGATCCGAAGCAGGTGTGTTCCAAGCAGCCCGTGTTGTCTCTTGTCTCTACCCACACCGCCCAGGTTCTAAATGAGGACAAGTAGGCCACGTGGGAAAGGCAGCTGCTGCTATCAAGAGGGTGAGGTGCCCATCAGATTACCCAAGCATAACACCTGTGACCTTGCTCTAAAGAAGAGAAAGGTTATGAACCATCATCATTGGGAGCTTTCTGCAGCTGAGGACACAATATGGCAAGATGAGTGGCTGTGGAGGGGCCCAATTTGCAGGCAGGTGTTTCTTGGAAATCCTCTCAGCATTTCATTACCAAAGCCATCTGCCTGTGAAATCATTACTCATGCTAGGGAGCATGTCTGAGGCTTTAATTCTACTTGCATGACCAACAGCCATCTATTCCTCTTTGGAATAAAGGAACTTCCACAGAATCATGCCTGAGACACTTATCAATGGAAGAGCAATCTCTATTCTCTACAACAGATGAGAAAAATAACAAAACTATTTCTGATACTTGTAAAGAGGTTTTCATATTCCATTACCCCATTTCACGGCACCCCTATTCAGCTGCCATCATTGCCATCACTGAACAGATGAGAAGTGGAGGCTCAGAGATGTACACTGAGCTCGTCTGTGGAGTGGTCCAGAGGATTGGTCCAAGAGTTAGACCTCCACTCAGCTCACATTGTGGCTGTGTAATGCTGTGCAGTCCCCATTTTTGAGTCTGTTTCCTTGTCTGTTGAATGGAAATGATAGACAGATCTGTTTCATGGAGTTTTTGAACTTTAAGAATTAAATGTAAAGTTTGTAGAGTAGTGGTTGGCAGCAATAAGAGCTCAATAAATAAATGTTAGCAGTTTCTATTCTCAGTGTCTCCTTCATGCTTCCCTATCAGGTTTTCCAAGATCACTGAGGTCTCCATTGTGTCACCTCTACCCCTTCTCACTTATATGAACCTATGTCTAAGGCAGTCTTAATTCTGGCCTTTCTCCATAAGCAATTGCTGCAGCATATAGCCTTTGGAAGTTACTTCTATAATGTGTCTGACAACAAACCAATCAGCATCACCTCCATGATACTGAACCGGGATCCTTCCCATTCCGTTGCTCCTGGGCTCTGCACTGTCCACGATAGATTCCACCTCAGGGCATGCTTTCACTCTACCACCTTATAAAACCAGAGAATAACAATGTTGGGTAATTTATCAATGGGAGCTAAATAATGAGAAAATTTAGCCATTTAGTGCAGCCTGGTCTTCAGAATGAGCCTGAATATTAGCAGTTTATTCAGAACAATGGTGTCTTAGTCAGCTGGACTGCTATAAAAAAATAACACCGACTAGGTGGCTTAAATAACACATGTGTATATCTTACAGTTCTGGAGGCCAAAATAGTCCACGGTCAAAATGTTCAGAGATTCTGTGTCAGATGAGACCTCTCTTCCTAGCTTTTAGTATCCTCACTTGGCAGAGAGATATAGAGACTGAAGGACAGAGAAAACAAGCAAACTCTCTGATATCTTCTTATATAGACACTGATCCCATCATGAGGACCCCACTCTCACAGCATTATCTAAACCTAATTCTCTACCAAAGGCCCTACCTATAAATATCATTACTTTGGAACTTAGAGCTTCAACATATGAATTTTAGAGGAACATAAATAAACAATTAGTCCATAACAAATGAGGATCGTTTTGTTTTAATTCAGGATATGGAACAGAGTCCGGGAGGTGTCACTCAGTGGTTGAGCATCAACCTATGAACTAGGAGGTCACAGTTCATTTAGCAGTCAGGGCACATGCCCAGGTTGTGGGCTCCATCATCAGTAAGGGGCATACAGGAGGCAGCCATACAATTATTCTCATCATTGATGTTTCTCTCTCTCCCTCTTCCTTCCTCTCTAAAACCAATAAAAATATATGTAAAGAAATATGGAACTGAGCCTATGAACTTGTTGTTCTAAGCATTCTCTTCACTGGGGGCAGAAAGAGGCACATTCTGTCTACATCTAGGGATTGTAGAAGAACCTATCTCTTTGTCCTGGATTCCCAATTATTGACCTTGAGGAAGTAACCTAGCACATTCTAAATAGATGCAAAACTTGGTTTCTATACAAATCAAACAGTGTCATTTATTTATGTTCTTCCAAAGTAATCATGAAAAAGGCTCCAAAAAGTCTTATGTAGAAGAAGAAGGATTTTGCCATCATGGCTCAGGGATTGTGATCACTAAGCAGGGAGGGAGGTTTACCAATGAGAGAGAGCAAAAATACTTCTAATGATTGTTCCCTGTATAAAGAAAACCTTCAAAAGTAAAGAAAAGTTGAACGAATGTTTCTGTGAACACCCACATATCACCATGCAGATTCTGTAGTTGTTAAAATTTCTCTTTTGTTACTTTCTCACACCCCCTCTACCTATCTGTCCTATTTCCCCATGCATTTCAAAGTAAGTTTTAGACAACCAGGCATTTCATCCCTAGCCACAACAACACGCATTTTATTATGACTAGATTTCAATATTTACTTGCAGATTTTTTGACTTTTTAAAATATATTTTTATTGTTTCAAATATTACATGTATTAGTACATATATCTCCTTTTTTTCCCATTGACCTTCCCTCAGCCTCCCCTAGTCCTTGGTGCATGCACTCATCCCACTCCACTCCCAGTGTCTTGTGTCCATTGGTGTGCTTAAATGCATGCATACAAGTCCTTTTGTTGATCTATTTCTCTCCCTCCCCAACAACTCCTCATCCTCCCCACTGTAATATGACAGTCTGTTCAGTGCTTTACTGCCTCTGTACTCTTATCTTTTTATTCATCAGGTTATAATGTTCTTTATTTTCCATAAATGAGTGAGATCATGTGGTATTTTTTTTTTCCATTACCTGGCTTACTTCACTTAACATAATACTCTCCAGGTCCATCCATGCAGCTGCAAATAGTAAGAATTCTTTCTTTTTTTATAGCAGCATAATATTCCATTGTGCAGATGTACCATGGTTTTCTAATCCACTCACCTGCTGATGGGCATTTAGGCTGTTTCCAAATCTTAGCTATGGTGAATTGTGTGCTATGAACATAAAGGTGCATATATCCTTTCTGATTGGTGTTTCTAGTTTCTTGGGATATAATCCTAGAAATGGGATTATTGGGTCAAATGGGAGCTCCATTTTTAGTTTTTTGAGGAAACTCCACACTGTTCTCCACAGTAGCTGCACCAGTCTGTATTCCCACCAGCAGTGCACAAGGGTTTCTTTTTTCCCGCATCCTTGCCACGCTTTTCTTGTTGATGGTTGCCATTCTGACAGACGTGAGATGGTACCGCATCGTCGTTTTGATTTGCATCTCTGGGAAAATTAGTGACTTTGAGCATGTTTTTATGTGTTTCTTGGCCTTCTGTCTTCTTTCAAAAAGATTCTATTTAGGTCTGTTGCCTATTTTTTTTATTAGATTATTTATCTTCCTTTTACTAAGTTGTATAAATTCCCTGTAGATGTTGGAGATTAAACTGTATTAGTGAAAACATTTGCAAATATGTTGTCCCATATACTGGGTTTTCTTGTTGTTTTGTTGATGGTTTCTTTTGCTGTGAAAAAGCTTTTTATTTTGACATAGTCCCATTTGTTTATTTTCTCTTTAGCTTCTATTGCCCTAGGAGTGGTATCTGTGAAGAAATTGCTTTGGTGTATGTCTGAGATTTTGCTGCCTGTGGATTCCTCTAGTATTTTTATGGTTTTCTGTCTTATGTTTAAGTCTTGTGTCCATTTTGAGTTAATTTGTGTGTATAGTATAAGTTGGTGGTCTAGTTTCATTTTTTTGCGTGTATCTGTCTGATTTTCCCATCACCATTTATTGAAGAAATTGTGTTGACTCCATTGTATGTTCATGCCTCCTTTGTCAAATATTAATTGAGTATAGTGGCTTGGATCGATACTGGATTCTCTATTCTATTCCATTGGTCTATATATCTGTTCTTGTGCCAGTACCAGGCTGTTTTGAGAACAGTGGTTTTGTAGTACAGCTTGAAATCTGATATTGAGATCCCACCTACTTTGTTCTTCTTTCTCAGGATCGTTGTGGCTACTTGGGGTCTTTTTTAATTCCAGATGAATTTTTGGAGAGTTTTTTCTAGGTCTGTGAAATATGATTTTGGTATTTTAATGGGAAGTGCATTGAATCTATAGATTGCTTGGGTAGTATGGATATTTTAATGATGTTGATTCTACCAATCCATGAACATGATATGTTCTTCCATCTGTTTACAACTTCTTCTATCTCTTTTTTCAGTGTCCTGTAGTTTTCCATGAATAGGTCTTTTACCTCCTTAGTTAAGTTTATTCCTAGGTAACTTAATTTTTTTGGTGCAATGGTAAATGGGATTGCTTTTTTAGTTTCTCTTTCTGTAAGTTCACTATTGGTGTATAAAAATGCCATAGATTCCTTGGTGTTAATTTTGTATCTTGTTACATTGCTGAATTCATTTATTAAGTCTATTATTTTTTTATGGAGTCTTTTGGGTATTTTATGTACAATATCATGTCATCTGCAAATGAGGACAGCTTTACTTTTTATTTTCCAATTTGAATGCCTTTTATTTATTCTTCTTGTCTAATTGCAATGGGTAATACTTCCAGTACTATGTTTTTTTTTAAATTAAATCTTTATTATTCAGATTATTACATTTGTTTCTCTTTTTTTCCCCCTCCATAGCACCCCTGCACCCAGCTCCCACCCCTCCCTCTGCCCTTAGTTCCCTCCCATTGGCCTCATCCATAGGTCTATGATTTTTGTCCAGTCTCTCCCTGTACACCCTTCACCCCTTTTCCCCTGAGAATTATCAGTCCACTCCCTTTCTGTGCTCCTGATTCTATTATATTCACCAGTTTATTCTGTTGATCAAATTTTTAATTCACTTAATTTTTAGATTCACTTGTTGATAGATATGTATTTGTTCATAATTTTTTGGCTTTTACCTTTTTCTTCTTCCTCTTCTAAAAGAGTACCCTTCAGCATTTCATAT
>PVJN01050092.1:0-14979 GCA_004026805.1 Lasiurus borealis
GGCCGTCTGTGGGTGTCTGCGTGGAGAGGCTCGGCCATCATCGCGCTGCAGACTGACAGTCTAGAGGGACATGATTGATGAAAGGGAATTGGATGTTTGAGCCAAAATGGACCGTCATTAACTCACTGAACCGGGGAGACGCAACCGTTTCCAAGGGCAGCGGGGCACATTCTTGTTGCAAAGCCGGGCCCAGTGTTCAGGATGTGCTCCGCCGAAGGGGGTGCGCGGGGAGCGGAGGGAGCCATTACTTAATGGCTCCCAGCTTGCAAAGGTGAAGTAGCCCACACTCCACCGGTTTTTTTTTTTCCCTCCTTCTTCTTCTTCTTCAGCCGGCCTGTGTTGATTTGCACATTTCTCACTTGGAGATGAAGGGGCCATCTTTTCATGTGTCATGCACGTCCTAAAAAAAAAAAAAAAAATCAAAAAAAGGTTTTTGTGCTAATACATGCAAATAAGATTCTGCTCCCAGCGTCGTCGTCTGGTTTAGGCATTTTTTTTTTTTAACAGGTTGAGCCGTAAAACGAAGCCGTACTGTTTGCTCCCTTAGCTTGTGTAAGCAAACGGCCTTGTGTACCTGCACGGGACCAGAGTACGCGTTGCTGCGAAATCGCATTTTCACGTATTCATCTCGTTTTGTTTTTTTTTGAGCACACGGCGGGCTTTTCATGAATCATTTACTTGTAATACTTTACGTTAGAGCTCGTAAGTGATTACAGCACGGCTCTATAATAAACACAAACCTGTGTTATTATGAAAATATCGCGGCATGTATAAATACATGGTTTATCTTTTCAAATAAAAAGTTTGACGCTCATTCCCCCCCGCACCCCCAACTCCAGCCCCCCCCCAGAGTCCCCCCGATTGCTTTAGGTCAAGGATAACAAAAGCATGAATGATTCAGATGGGCACCTTTTGAACTTTCCTCGGGAGAACGCGAGCGGTAGGAGGACTGGGCGTCTGAACCAGGTGGCGGCCTCTCTCGGTGGGACACATCTTGAAGCAGTTTCCGTGCCCGGCAAGGAGGCTCCCCGTGTCAGAGCGGGGCCTGCTCGCCAGGGAGGGGGAGAGACTATGCAAATGAGCGCATATGTATGAGTTCAAGAGCAAGGCGCGCGCCTGGAAGGTTAGGAGCACGGAATCTCATTACCCTCCTCCCCTCCGAGGGGGCCCGAGCACATACAGCCACCAGAAGAGGCGTGTTTCGTTATGTTTCATTAGCCCAGGCCATTCCTGCGAGGGTTTCTGGAACAGACTCGTTAAGGACTGGAAGACAGCTTATCATATGTCATTATTTAAGAAAGACAAAACAAGTAGCAAACTACTACAGTGGTACCTCGAGATACGAGTGCCCTAACATACGAGATTTTTGAGATGCGAGCCGTCGAGCGAGCGATTTTTGCTTTGAAATACGAGCAACAGTTGAGATAGGAGTCATCGCGCGTGTCAGCCGGCTGCACATGACCCACCAGTTTACCGAGACTCGAGTGTCTCGTAGTTTCCCACGCCTCAAGGTTACGGAATGAATTAAACTCGTATCTTGAGGTGCCACTGTACGTGGAAGGGGGTTTACTGTGGTGGGTGTGGAACCAAACAGGGGTCTGTGCATTGCATTTGCGTGTGAAGGGAGGAAAATCCTGGCTGAGCTCCTTGCAACATCTCTGCTTCCAGAACGGGACCAGCGACAAGTGCATGGAGACTTCATGGCCTTTCACGTTTTTGTTTTACCGAGTTTTCCGGCGTAGAAGACGACTTTTTAACCCGGGAAAATCTTCCAAAAAGTCGGAGGTCGTCTTCTACGCCGGGTGTCATCTTATAGGGCGAGTATATCCCAAGCTCTGTATTTTATTTTATTTTTATTTTTTTAAAAATATATTTTATTGATTTTTTTACAGAGAAGAAGGGAGAGAGATAGAAAGTCAGAAACATCGATGAGAGAGAGACATCGATCAGCCGCCTCCTGCACACCCCACAGTGGAGATGTGCCTGCAAGCAAGGTACATGCCCTTGACCAGAATCGAACCTGGGACCCTTCAGTCCTCAGGCCGACGCTCTATCCAATGAGCCAAACCGGTCTTGGCCCAAACTCTGTATTTTAACTGGAAACGTTGGGGGTCGTCTTATACTGCCCAGTCATCTTATACCCCGGAAAATACGGTAGTTACCGAGGCTGTGATTAAAAGGGAACAATAACACGTTAGCTGAAGACTCGTTGGCTGGCAAGAGCCATCCTCGGGCACGTGAAAAACTGGAGGGTATGTTGGTAGCGAGCCCCATGCTGGGCAAAAACCCTTTCCCTGCAGGTGTGGGCAGTGATCTGGATGAGCTAATCAAAGTGCGTTCAGGAGGTATAACCCGAACTCATTATATATACACTGTTTTAAAAGTAGCCGTGGAATTTATTCGATTTGTGGGTGTAAAATATTATATGTTTATACATAAAATGTTACATATTTATTATATTTACCTATAAAAGATTCTCCAGCTATAGGCAGATTCTGTGCACTTACCACACATAAAATGAAACGCACGGCTACTTGTAAAATAGCTCAGGCTCGGCGCGCACCTGCGGACGGTTGGACGTGTAAACATGTGCCCGTGGCCGTCGCTGTTATGAATGCCGAGCGTTTGGGAGGTGGCAGGGTCCCCGTGGCTGGGGTTTGTGAGGAATTTCTCTCCTGCGTGGACACCGTGCGTGGCCACAGCTCTCCTGCTGCGGAAAAGGAAGGCTAGTCGCTAAGGGTTCCATCTCCCCAGGATCTGTTTCAAACTGGTGTGGGGATTTGGGGGGGGGAGGGTAGTATGGACACTGGGGGCTGGAAAAGCAGGGGATAAAGAAGCAGGAGGGGGTGGTTTCTGGTCCCGCTTCTGCCACCAGGTAGCCCAGTGACTGCAGCCCTTCTTGTCCTCGCTGCGTCGTCGTCTGTAGCAAAAAGGGCCGCACTCCTCGATGCTCCAACTTCCTTCCGGGCGTGAGGGAAGGCATGCTTTCTCCCCCCGCTGGGGAACAAGGCTTCCTTCCTGTGGGGGTGGTCCCAGCGAGGGAATGGCCCTCTGCTTCTTGTGGAGGGAATCACTCCATAAGGGGTGATGGGTAAGTCCCTTATCTTGAACGTGTCGATGAAACAGCTTAAAATTGATCGAATGGTGCACTTTGAATTTGTGCAGTTTATATTGCTGCACATATGGAGAGAACCAGGCCAGCTGCTGATGTCTTTGCATAAAACTGATCAAGATAAAAAGAATATTTACCAAGAGTCACCTGAGCGGTCCATCAGAAGATCCCATCGCCCCATCATAGAAGGGGATGATTACTTCACCCCTTGATTCATTCCTTTAACCCAGTGGTTCTCAACCTGGGGGTCACGACCCTTTGGGGGTCGAATGACCCTTTCACAGGGGTCGCCTAAGACCATCGGAAAACACCTATTTCCCATGGTCTTAGGAACCAACACACCGCTCCTCAGTGTAGAAAAATGTAGCAATGTAGTTTACTGTTGTCATAGGAAGACTGTTACCCATGCTACACCACGATTCAAGACAAAATTTCATTTATTTGTCATTAGAAATAAATATTTCACAGTATATAATTACATATTGTTTTTGTGATTAATCACTATGCTTTACTTATGTTCAATTTGTAACAACGAAAATACATCCTGCCTATCAGATATTTACATGACAGTTCATAACAGTAGCAAGATTACAGTGATGAATTAGCAACGGAAATCATTTTACGGTTGGGGGTCACCACCACATGAGGAGCTGTATTAAAGGGTCCCGGCATTAGGAAGGTTGAGAACCACTGCTTTGACCGACGTTTGCTGAGTCCTCACTGCGATCTGCCGCTGGAAAAGGGATACAGCCAATAAGAAGACAGAGAAGTCCCTGCCTTCCTAGAGCTGACCACGGAGTGGAGTTTGCAGACGTTGAGAATAAGCCCTTATAATGACGTGGAAGGAATGCAAATGATGGGAGGTCCAGGAAGGTCCAGGAAGATTCGGGAATATTTATCAAAGCAGACCCAACCCAAATGCAAAGCCTAAAACGTTGGGAAGGAAACATTTTAACAAATGCTTACACACTAAAAGCACCATCCCTAAAGGAACCAAGTGATCAACGAATCCTTTGTCAAAATTGAAAAAAAAAAAAAAAAAGAAAAAAAAAAAAGGCTGCTCTTCAAAAGACATGGCCAAAGAAAAGAAGTAAAAAAGGCCCAGCCGAGACCGGTTTGGCTCAATGGATAGAGCATCGACCTGCATACTGAAAGGTCCCGGGTTCGATTCCGGTCGGAGGCATGTACCTTGCTTGCAGGCACATCTCCACTGTGGGGCGTGCCGGGGGCGGCTGATCGATGTCTCTCATCGATGTTTCTGACTCTCTATCTCTCTCCCTTCCTCTCTGTAAAAAATCAATAAAATATATTAAAAAATAAATAAATAAAAAAGGCCCCAGATGGGGAGAACACATTTGCATGTCTTACCTGGTGAAGTACCGCAACATATGAAGAACATATACGGAACATATAAAACTCTCCAAATTCAATACCAAGAAAAGATTTTTTTTTTTAATGGGCAAGAGAGGTGAAAAGTGGTTTTATCAAAGAAGCAGTAGAACGGCAGAGAAGCATAAGAAAAGATGGCATGAAGGAAGTTCAAACTAAAGCTATACCTGTGCAATACCCCTACGCACAGGTACTGGCATGACCGGACCGAAAGGGTGACTGGACAAAGCAGAGTGCTGGTGAGGAGGTGGCGGCGGGGGAGGGGGGTTTGAACCTTTAGTATACAGGTGGGAATATAAAGCGGTACAAACCGTAACAAACCGTTCGGCAGTTTCTGAAAATGTCCACCCTTCACCTGCCAAGCGAGCCAGCTATTTCTCTTGGGTAAATAACGCTGGGTATTGCCCCAAGAGCGATAAAAGCATATGTTCGTAGGAAGACTTGTTCATGCTCAAGATCTAGACACAACCAAAATGCCTACCAGCGGGTGAATAAAGAAATAAACTGGCATATCCATACACTAAAAGACGCCTCAGCAATAAAAAAAAACCAGGACTGCCTTTATTGATAGATACAACAGGGATGAATCTCAACATAATAATGTTGGATGGAAGAAGACAAATAGCAGAGTACATGCTGTCTGATTCCAGGAAAATGAAATTCTAGGAAACGCAAGCTAATACAGGATTAGGGGGTTGCAGGAAGTTTCAGGGGTGATGGGTAAGTCCCTTATCTTGAACGTGTCGATGAAACAGCTTAAAATTGATCAAATGGTGCACTTTGGATATGGGCAGTTTATTATGTGTCCGTGTATTTTAGCAAAAAAAAGCAAAAATGGGGAGAGTATTTTCATAGCAACATGATCATCATAACTAGAACAGATATAAAGCTCATAAATATTGACATGACAAATACTAATAACCCAAAAGTTAAGTGGACATTTAAAAAAATATATGAACATATTTTTAAAGATAAAAACACAGCCAGTGTTTTAAATGAGGACATATTCAACTTCATAAAAAATGGAAGAAATGAAAATTAAAACAACTCAGATGAACTGTTACTTAAGGAAGTATTTTTTTTAATGATCCAAAACCAAAATAAAAACACACATTTGTAAGGTCTGATGAAATAGTTCCTCATATATTGCTAGTGACCATGTAAATTTATATGATTCTTTTGGAAAACAATTTGGCAACATGAATTATAAAATAACATGCAACCTAAAAAAACATATGACATAACATGCAACCTGAGCCTTGAGAATGAATTTGATATTGATTCAGAAATTTCACTAGTGGAAATCTACCCTAAGAAAAAAAAATCCCAGCTAAAACCAGTTTGGCTCAGTGGGTAGAGCATCAGCCTGCGGATTGAAAGGTCCCAGGTTTGATTCCAGTCAAGGGCATGTACTTTGGTTTCTGGCACATCCCCAGTGGGGGTATGCAGGAAGCAGCTGATCAATGTTTTTAACTCTCTATCCCTCTCCCTTCCTCTCTGTAAAAAATCAGTAAAATATATATTTAAAAAAAAATCCCCAAACTGAAAACCCACCCTTTTCCCTAAACATAGTCATGGCAATAATATTTATAATAAAGGCATCTTGAAAACCATCTAAACATAACCCATAGGGATTTTTGTTGTGGTTCTTACACTAATTTCTTGAAAAATTATATAGCCCTATAAATTCTATTTACAAAGATTTTATAGTAACTGTGGGGGAAAAAAGATCAAAAAGGTTAAAAAACAAAAAATACAAAAAAAAAATCAGTATGATTAAAACTGTGTTTTTAAAAAGCCTTTATTTTTTCCCCACATGAAAAAGGCATACTGAGGTAGGCTGGGTTTGAAAGCACAAGGTGTTGACAATGGAGTCCTTTGGAATTCTACAAATACAGTTCATGCTCTTTCTGATCGTCAGATGTTTCCAATTTTTTTTTTTTTTTATAGGGACCGTATTATATACTTTTGTTTTAAGGAGGAAAAATACACTTTGGGAAGAACACAGCAGCAGGAAGCCTGGCCCGACAGTCACAGATTTTACAGCGGGAGGATGGACGTTTAAGTCCCCTGCCCCCCAGTTCTTTGGAGGCCACTGTCTGCTTCTGCTCGCGAACGGTTCTTCTGGAAAGAACACCGGGCAGCCTCCATCTTGGCCACCCCCGACCTGTGCGTCAGGTTCTTGGTTGAGTCCCAGTTTCTTCTTCTCACCGAGAACTGGACTGGCTGTGTTTCTTCAGCCTGTATTTCTGGGGGGCTGCTCTGGGCAAGGCCCTTAAGGTCGGGATAGGAGCTGGTGGGATGGCAGGGCCTGGGGCTGGGGGGATGCCAGGGTCCAGCTCACACGGTGGCTAGGATGCGGGTCCCCTGCCCCTAGCCCTGGCCAGAGCGCTCAAACAGGGGCTTTTCCATTTCTCCAGGAATGTCAGGGCCTCCCAGGGACAGCCGATCCCCAGCGTGCACCCTGACCCTCCCCGCTCCTGTCCCTCCCTCACCGCAGCTCACAGCCTGGGCACTGACCCCACAGGCAGGCCCCTTAGGAGCAGTCTCAGGTGTGACGGCTTGTAGATGGCTTTGTGTGATTCCGCCGCACGGGTGCTGTGAATGTCACTCTCCCAGCTCCGAGCTAGAGGCTAGGAGCCGTGCTGGCCTTCCCGGTCCTGGGAGACGCCGGGGGATCCCAAAAGGGGTTGTTCAGTATAGTTTCTGTCCTGCTTTGAGGGGCGTCCAGGAAACCACGATCAAGTGCGGGACACTTGGCCTGATTTCTACTGTGCTAAGAGCTCACTGTAGCTCATCGAGGCGCTGAGGAATTAGCCTGGGTCTTGGTGTGTGTGTGTGTGTGTGTGTGTTAGGGTCGCTGTGCCCGTTCTGAACTTCACCAGGCTCACATATAAGGAGGCCCCATGATGTGGCAAGCAGCGGCAGCGTATTATGGTGACCATCAGCTGGCAGCTAGGTCTGATTCTGCCAACATCAGTTTATGACGCGAATGCCCGGAGGGGGAAGGACGTGTCTCAGGCAGAGGCCTGTTTCTCACTTAGAGATGGGAGCACAGCTCAGGCTGCAGGGGGAGGCAGAGAAGCTTTTACCTCATTCCTGGAGGACTCGCCCCAACTCTGTCCGTCCTGATCCCCTGACCCCCTGCCCCGGGACCTCAGACTCCCCTGAAGGAGCAGCAGCCTTCTCTTTCCTAGACCAGCTCCCGGGACTGCCTGTTGCACACCGTTCCTCGTGGTTGAACCTGGCTGATGCAGCTCACCCTCCCACCCCCCCTGCCCCCCCCCCCGGGCTGGCCCCTCAGCCCCTGGCAGACCCCCAAACCCTCTCTCAATTCCCTGTGAGGTGCTGCTCTCTGCTCCCTGCTCTCTAGCCTGTGATGGTCCTTGCTGGCTACCTGGGTGCCACTGTCCTCTTCTTCACATTTCCAAGTCCCTCCTGACTTTCAAGACCCAGTGCACGTACCACTTCCTCATGAAGCCTTCCAGAATGGTCTTCTCCCAGCCCAGCCAAGAGGAATAAGTCCTTGCCGCTGTTTTCCCAGAGCCGCGGTGTATCCATAAGTACCTTCTGTTAGTGCTGAGCCTGAACTAACTCCAGTTCTTTGGAAGCAATCCGTGTGATGCTACAGTGGTGCATACGTGTCACACACTTGTCCACATAGAGACGCTGCAATGCCAAGCGTAAACCTCGAGGTCAGCTGTTGACTTCGGGTGGTTTCAATGTGTCAGTGTGGCTTCATCGATTTTAACATCACCTCCTCCTGCCCACAGTGGGGGACAGGGTGTGTGTGTGGGGGAACAGGGGCTTTATGGAAACGCTCCACTTTCTGCTCAGTTTGGCTGGGAGTCTAAAACTGCTCTACAAATAACGTCTATTCATAAAAAATAAAGTCTATCTATAAAATAAGACGCCTGCCTATATAATGGTTCCAATAAAACTTATTCAAAATCAACTTTTTCTTTGGAAAGACCACTCCCCCAGACACACGTGGTATTTCCACGCTGTATTTTATTCGGAACTGTGTGTCACCGAGCCCAGGAGAGAGAGAGAGAAAGAAAGGCCTGGAGCCGAAAGGGACTTTTGTCAAGTTTGCAAAGAGCGGCAGAGTTGGGACCAAAAAAAAAAAAAAAATGGACCTGAGGGTCCCAGCGATGTAGGAACATGACTGGCTGATTTGGTGCCTGTGTCGGTGGTGGGTCCACAGAGCACATGTGATGAACTGAAGACTCGGCCTCTCAGCTGCCTCCTGACCCCCCAATACCGTAGAACCGGGATCTGCGTGATGTCACAGCCCCGCAGCGTTGTCAGGAGCTGCCACTGGGACGGGGACCTGACCCAGGACTTGTCCACAGAGCACACGCTCCCCTCCCCCCACCCCCCTGGCCCCGGCCAGGCCAGCCCAGCTCCCCCGCCCACTCAGGTGCAGTGCTGTCTGCTTCCAACCGCATCGCACACTGTACAAATATTTTACTTTCATCCATCCTCTGTAGCAAGTGTAATGCTGAGATTTAAAGGTAAATAGCTAGAGAAATTGCATTATCGGGCGGACGTTCCTATCAGCGGCGCAAATCAGATTCTGCCGTGTGGAGCCAAAAGCAAATAGTGGTTTTAGTCAAAACCCTTCCGGTGGGGTCCTCCAGACCGTCTAGATAAGGCTGTGATTTGGGTCAACAAATAGTCAAATAAAAACATATTTTGCGAGGGTTCTTCTCGGCTGAAGGGCTGAATGCCTTCACTCCGTGGTTGGCACACTGCGGCTCACGAGCCACATGCGGCTCGTTGGCCCCTTGAGTGTGGCTCTTCCACAAAATACCACGGCCTGGGTGAGTCTGTTTTGAAGAAGTGGTGTTAGAAGAAGTTTAAGTTTAAAAAATTGGGCTCTCCAAAGAAATGTCCATCGTTGTCCTGTTGAGATTGGGCTCTGTGGACTCATGAGTTTGCTGGCCCCTGAATTAACTAATGCAGAACTAACGTAGGAGAGAGGAATGAACATAATTGATGAGATTCAGAACAAAGAGAACAATGAACTTGAGTAGGAACTCAAGCATGGTGGCCCCTAAAAGGATCTGGTTTGACTTGTCTGCCTCTGTGATGGCTCCACGGAAGAGCCCAGGCCCGAGGTCGCCTGTTTTTGGTGACAATGAGGCATGTGAAGGCGAAAATCAAGATGGCGAGCCAACCAACCAACCAACCAACCAATCAATGGCGGTCAACCTCATGCCAAGTTTTGGGCTGGGATTTGGAGCTGAAAAAGCAGCACCCCTGCCAGTGACTTCTAGAAGTATTGAGACACATGATGTATGGGAACTTACGACAATGAAATAAAATGTATTACAGTGGCACCTCGAGATACAAGTTTAATTCATTCCGTAACCCTGAGGCGTGGGAAACTATGAGAAGCTCGAGTCGAGGTAAACTGGTGGGTCATGTGCAGCTGGCCGATCCGCGCGATGACTCCTATCTCAAATGTTGCTCATATTTCAGAGCAAAAATCGCTCACTCGACGGCTCGTATCTCAAAAATCTCGGATGTTAGGGCACTCGTATCTCGAGGTACCACTGTATGTGCACAGCAGACAGCCAAGGATTCCCCAGCAGAAAGACTCTGGTTCGTCTGGAGTGAAGTGAGAGTGTCGTTGGTGGGGAGGGAGGGCATTGAGGGTAGAGCTGGGGCGGGGGCTCCCCAGCATGGGCTGGCGGCCGTGCTGTTTGACATTTCCTCCCGCACACGGGCCAGTCTCTTCCTCACATGGGGTCACACAGGTGATGGGTGGGAGGGGGTACGAGCAGGGAGGGCAGCCGGGAGGCTGTCAGCAGCCAAACATCAAGGATGGAATTGAGGGCTTTATGACACATGACCGGATGGACAGGCAGGGGGATGTAACGTGACGTGTAGACTGGCCTAGGCTGAGGTCACGTGCTTCATACTGAGCCAGGGACGGAGGAGCGGAGAGTGAGGGCTGGCGGGGTACCCAGAGGGAAGTCAAGCTGTGGTCATCGGAGGATGACGGATGGAAGCTTGGCAGCAGGAAGAGCAGATACTCGCTGCGGCTGAGCCAGCTCATGTGAGGTCATGGAGATGAGCAGGGCAGAGCAGGATTTGATGCATGGACTGGGCGTTTCCACTATCTTTGTTTTCTGGTCTGACTAATTCAGTTCATCGTCCTAATAAGAGACGGCCCATTAGGATGGGCCATTTCCAGTTCAATTGGTGCCAAACGCAGTGCAGGTGGAGTTCTGTACATCCTGGCAACGTGGCAAACTTCAGGAGTCCCTAAGCTGGAAGGTTTTCAACGTTCTTGGGGTCTCGTTTTGCATCCGAGCACAGGTAAACGACACTTGGTCATTATGCAATGTAAGGGTGAATTCAGGGAGTAACCTGGTCTTCCAGCTAAGACTGGATTTTGAAGGTCCTCAGCTCATGCAATGTAGTTCAATTCCATTTAGTTCCACAAATGACTGAGATCAACTCCCTCCCGATGGAAAAAAAAAACAAAACAAAACAGTCTGGCCAGTGTTGGTTGAGCATTGACCTATGAATCAGGAAGTCACAGTTGGATTTCCGGTCAGGACACATGCCCGGGTTTTGGGCTCAATCTCAGTGTGGAGCGTGCAGGAGACAGCCAGTTACTGATTCTTTCTCATTGTTGATGTTTCTATCTCTCCATCTCCTTTCCTCTTTGAAATCAATTAAACACAAAACAAAACAAAACAAAAAACAGCACACATGGGTGCCGGACCTACCTGTTCTTCGCCTCTGCCCCTCCTACCAGTCTCAATGCCCTTTCTTCTTCTCTAGTTGTAGGACTTCAATTCTGCCAGCTTTCAGGTAATTCTGAATGATGCAGGTTCTGTATTTTAGCCATAATTTTTATCTAGTTGTGTGAGGTAGTGAGTTCAAGCGTTGACCTATGCTGCCATCTTGGTTCTCCAACGGAAGTCCTTTTGTTTGATTTTTAAATTGTGAAGATTAAAAAAATCCTTTTAACTTTATGTACTTAAATCTATTGATCTACTTACTTACATTTTTCCCTTCTCTATTCAATCATAAAAAAATTCTACCCTTCTCAGAAGGCTAAATCACATACATTTATTTCCTTTTCTGATTTTTTAATCATTCAAGAATTTATCCACATTTTTATTGTACAATGTGAGATGAAGCTCTAAATTATTTCCCTTGTGCTTTCTTCCCCCATCCTAATAGCCAACTGATTGTCCTAACATCATTTATCATATTCCCTCCCAGTAATTTGTGATAAATTCTTCATCATTATATTATACTTTTGTAGGGAATGTAATTCATTTGGGGGATATTTATTATATTCCACTGACCTTTTTTTCCTCCCTTCTTTTCTATCGTTTTTCTTTCTTTCTCTTTTCTAAAGTAGTGTACTTTTTAAATCAATGTTTTACAATATTTCTAATATTGTTTCACAATATGTCTTCATGACCTTCAGCCAGTGATGTGCTAGAATTGGCTTTGACCAGCTCCCAAGAGCATCTCTGCATCTCTTCTCAATTCCATGTTCAATGATGCTGTGTTGGGAGCTTGCAAGTGACCCATGATGGGAGTGCTTACACCACAGCAATAGGCAAACACTGCACATCAGAGCTCTCTCTCTCTCTCTTTTTTTATAAAACATCCTCTGAAAGCTAGATCAACAGCACATCATTGGGACTAGTTTTCTCTTGTTTAAATCAAATTTTGTTTGCTATGCATACCTATTGTATCACATAAACTTTAAAGCATTTTTATTTAAGATTTTTATTAGCATACTATTCAAACTCATTTATAACATCTTCCAACTATAACATTTAATCTTCCCATTCTGATAAAAGACCCAAATGTTGTTTCAGTTTTTTTTTCAAACAAATCACTTCACAAATGGTCAATTATTTTCTCTCCATGGGCTAGATACATTTTATGGGCCACACAGTTAACTGTGTTTTAGATTGAGATTGCGCTGAAGTTGCAAAGTTATTGACTCAGAAGAAATGAGAATTGGAAGAAGCATACCTAGATGTCCCTTAGAAAGCTGAGTTCTGTGCTCATCTAGTGTTGACTCCAAAGAAGCAGAAAAGAAACCATGTCTGGGGTGGTCATTTCAACAAAGCAGACCAAGGGACAGAACGCAAGGCAAAGCCAAAGAGTCTGGAAGTTTCTCTCTTTTTCTTTTTTGTGGAGGAGAAAAGTCTAATGTATTATTTGATTATGAACACAAAGGTTCTTCTGGACAATACAACAAGGAGTGACTTCAAGAATAAGCTCTTGCTGGGAACAGGGAAGCAGAAAGTCACACAGGATTTGGAGTTGGGTGGATGGACCTTCTAGATTCTTTTGACTCCGATAGGCTAAGATTTCAAATTCTCTATGATTTTGGGGAACACACAGAAAGGAGCTGACTAGCCATGACCGGTTTGGCTCAGTGGATAGAGCATCGGCCTATGGATGGAAAGGCCCCGGGTTCAATGCCAGTCAAGGGCACGAACTTTGGCTGGGGGCACATCACCAGTCGGGGGTGTGCAGGAGGCAGCTGATCGATGTTTCTCTCTCATCGGTGTTTCTAATTCTCTATCCCTTCCTCTTGCTCTCTGTAAAAAAATCAATAAGATATATTTAAAAAAAAGAAAAGAGCCGACTTACATTAAAGCAGAAGTTTCAGTTCAACATGGGGAGAATTCTAACTCTGCTAAATGCAAACAGATCGGCAAACAACAAAAACAACAGAGTAAACACCGGAAGGGAAGTGGAGGAGGCTGGATGTTCTCCGGCTGAATACTGAGCAGCCATTGTGGATGGCTGACATCATCAGCAGCAACCCGGGAGACAAGTGTCTCAATACGGCAACCGAGGTATTTGTCTGGCGAAGTAGCGGTAAAACACAACCACACGGTATGTCTCCGGTGGAGGAGGCGTCCGCTGGGCACAGTCCATTTGCTCTGTTGCCGGGGAGAGCTTTCTGCGAGAAGTCTGCTCTCGTCATTTATATTCCCTGCCTGACTCTGAAGACAGGCGCAGTTGCGTGTCTGGTTTAAGCATTCAGTGCTCTGACATTGAGGTATTAAAACCCAAATCCAGCCTTGGAGTTCTAAAATTCTTAACGGAGGATTTTTTTTTAAATAGTAGAAGTAAGTGATTTTTCTTGAAGAGTGAACGTCTTCCATATTCAGCCCATCTCTCTTTTTTTAAAATATATAACTTTATTGATTTCAGAGATGAAGGGAGAAGAAGAGAGAGAGAAACATCAAGGTTAAGAGGGAATCATTGATCGGCTGCCTCCTGCATCCTCCCCTATTAGGGATGGAGCCTGCAAGCTGGGTATGTGCCCTTAATTGGAATCAAACCCAGGACCCTTCGGTTTGCAGGCCGATGCTCTATCCACTGAGCCAAACTGGATAGGGCCTTCACACAGGATTTTAAGTTGAAAGTTATTATTCACATCTTAGACTTTTAAACTTCTTTATTTTGGTATTTACTCACATGAATTCATGCTCGTTGGCCATGACTCAGAAGTAGCATGAGGCCATGTTTCCTCTGCCAGTGGAGGTGGTAACAAGTCCTTGACATTCTCTCTCATCGATGAGGGATGAGCGATGACTCTGCTGGATCATGTTCTCGGTTGATCATGCCATTCAGTATTGACTGACGAGGTCCAAAGACCAATGATGAATAAGAAAACTCGAAATGACGTAGTCTTAAAATACATTTCTAGAGAATAAAACCATCTCTGTCTTCCGCATAGAGATGGACCGGAGTCATTTTGACCGTCACATAGAGAAATGGATGAATCACAGCTTTCAAAGTCCAACTGTGATGAAGTAGAAAGTGGCTGGATAGCAATCAACCTCCATCGTTGAGGCAAATCACAATGATTGAACTTCTAACCACAGTTCCTGACCCTTTACTTCAAAAACCAATGGGAATGTAAAAAAAACACAAAAATCCCGTGGAGCTCTATCTTTGACTCAACCCACTGGGTAGTTTTATTTTTCTTCTTGCCCTTCATGTCTTCACTTCAACTTGGAATGAGAAAATAAGGAGAGAAAAGGCATAATGGAGAGCAAATGTCCCACCCTCGACATGGCTTTAATATTTCATATATTAGAAGCAATATAAATTTAGATGGAAGAAGCTGTTTTATTTGCTTTAGATGGAGAGCAGAATTCCACACACGGTGTTTTGAGAACCAGAGCCTCCTAAATAATAGCTTAAAGTTATTTCTTAGTCCTCATTTGAGCAGTTTTGGCGAGGGTCATATTTTGAACATATGTATAAGCCAGCATTCCATAATTGATTTATTAACATATGAGGTCATGTTTATGATTTCTTTCTGAAATATTTAAAAGCAAACTATAACTGCATAATCCTATAAAATCTATTCATCACAAACCTGCTTCAAAAGTTCATAAAAAAGCACACAAAAAAGAGCCAGCATATTGTATTTAGTTACGGTTGAAGTTTGTACTCCAAAGGAT
>PVJN01050093.1:0-14980 GCA_004026805.1 Lasiurus borealis
TGGTCAGCCTGGATGGTACTTTTATTCACCAATAATGAATTCTCATAGAGGGAAATCAGACCAATCCCATTACCATTGCATCAAAAACATTAAGATAATTAAGTATAAACTTAGCCAAGCAGGTAACAGACTTGTACTCAGAACAATATAGGATGTTAAAAGAGAGATAGAGAAATTTATGAATAAGAGGAAAACTATATCGTGATCATGGATTGTTAGAATTAACATCATTACAATGTCCATATTACATAAAGTACTCAACAGATTCATATAAATCCCTATTAAAATAGCAACAGTGTATTTCAGAGATCTACAGCAATTACTCCAAAAATTTATATGGAACCAAAGAAGACCCTAATTAACCACAGCCATCTCGAAAAGAAGAAAATGGTGGAGGGATCACAATACCAGATATCAAATTGTACTCCAAATCCATCATAATCAAAACAGCCTGGTACTGGCATGAGAACAGGCATATATATCCATGGAACAGAACAGAAAACTCAGAAATCTATCCAAACAATTGTGCTCAATTACTATTTAACAAAGGAAGCTAAAGAGCATACAATGGAGTCAAAACAGTCCTTCAATAAATATTGAACATTTAAACACTTAAATGTAAATGGGGAAATCATAAAAACTATAGGCAGCAAAATCTGAGACCTCTCTCATAGCAATGTGTTTACAGATACATCTCCCAGGACAGAGGAAACTAAGGAGAAAATAAACAAATGGAAAAACATCAGAATAAAACGTGTCTGCACAGCAAAAGAAACCATCCACCAAATGAAAAGGGAGCTCACAGTTTGGGAGAAATATTTGGCAAAGATACATGTGATAAAGGGTGAATATCCGAAATATCAATTACAAATGGACAAAGGACCTAAATACACACTTCTCCTAAGGCAGGGATGGGCAAACTCATTAGTCAACAGAGCCAAATATCAACAGTACAATGATTGAAATTTCTTTTGAGAGCCAAATTTTTTAAACTTAAACTTCTTCTAACGACACTTCTTCAAAATTTATTCATCCAGTTCGTGGTATTTTGTGGAAGAGTCACACTCAAGGGGCCAAAGTGCCACAAGTGGCACTGGAGCCCCGGTATGCTGACCACTGTCCTAAGGGACCATGCAGACAGCGAAGAGAGATAGGAAAAATGCACAGAGTCACTGACCCTCAGAGAGATGCAAATTAAAGAACAATGAGGTATCAGATCACACCTGTCAGAATGGTTCCCATGAACAAATCAACAAATGATAAGTGCAGGTCAGGGTGTGGAGCAAAGGGAACCCTAGTGCACTGCTGGTGGGAATGCAGGCGGGTGCAGCCACTGTGGAACACAGTATGGAGTTTCCTCAAAAAATTACAGATGGAACATGACATTTGACCCAGTGATTCCACTTTTAGGAATTTATCCAAAGCACCCAAAAAAATACAGAAACAATGGGCTACAGGGTATGTTATATTCAAAGCAGCACAGTTTGCAATAGCTGAGATCTGGAAACAGCCCAAGTGCCCATGAGTAGCTGAGTGGATAAAAACCTGTGGTACATTTGTGCCACGGAATCCTATGCAGCAATGAAAGAGAAGGATCTCTGACCCTTTGGAACAGCATGGAGGGCCCTGGAGAGTATCATGCTGAGTGAAGTAAGCCAGTCAGAGAAAGACACGTATCACATGATCTCACTCATGTGGAACATGATGAACAAATTAAACTGATGAAGAGAATGGATCCAGAGACTTGGAAGCCTGGAGCAGACTGGGGAATCTCAGAGGGAAGTCCTGGTAGGTGGGTGGGTGGGAAGAGGTCAACCGATAAACTGGTAAACATAGAGGCTTAATCCAGGGACACAGACAATAGGATAAGAAGACCTGGGGCTAGAAGGTGTCAATGGGGAATAAAGTAGACAAGAGTAATACCTTCAATAATAAATGTGTGATTAAAAAAAAAAAAAAAGAATTAGGACTTGGATGCTCGGATTCCCCCTGAACATGGTCCCTGTGTCACCATCTTCTCTCAGGTGGGGTCAGACTTCAGCTATGAAATCCTCTGCCTCATGAATATGCAAAAGAGAGGAGGCAGACCAGGTTAAATATGAGTCAGCCTGTGCCCTGAGGGCATCCCCCACAGCCACACCCTCCCCTACAGAAGTGCTCCCAGCACAGCTTCACCATGGACTGCAGCTGGACAACCCTCCTCCTGGTGGCCATGGCGACAGGTAAGGGCTCTCATCCTGGTTAAGGAGGGTCCAGGGAGAGTCCATGGAATTCCACTCACTCCTGTCTCCTCCCACAGGTGTCCACTCCCAGGTGCAGCTGGTGCAGTCTGGGGCTGAGCTGAGGAAGCCTGGGGCCTCCGTGAAGGTCTCCTGCAAGGCTTCTGGATACACATTCACCAGCTACAACATGCACTGGGTTCGACAGGCCTCAGGACAGGGGCTTGAGTGGATGGGGGGAGTTAACCCTAGCAATGGAGGCACAAACTACGCACAGAAGTTCCGAGGCAGAGTCTCCATGGTGGCAGACAAGTCCACGAGCACAGCCTACATGGAGCTCAGCAGCCTGAGAGCTGAGGACACGGCCGTGTATTACTGTGCGAGACACAGTGAGGGGAAGTCAGTGTGAGCCCAGACACTAACCTCCCTGAGGAGGCAGCAGGGCTGGGCTGCAGGGAGCTCTCAGGGCACCAGGGGGCGCTCAGGACCAACACAGGCCCTCACCTGGAGCAGATGGAGAGTTAAAGAAAGTCACTATTTCCTATTCCGCCTTAAATTAGTTTTGCTCCCAGGCTATGCCACAAAGCTCCCAGGAAGCCCTGTCCTAGGTCGAGTTTTAGGGATTTTTTTTTTTTGTGAACAAAAGTGGTCTCTGTCCTGAATCTGACAAAACCCTGTGACTAACAGGACCCTCCAAGGAGGCTCTAATCTCACATTTCTACCTGGGCAGTCCTGAAGGTGGGCACGCCCCAAACAACAGAATGACCTTCTAGGCAACCTTCCCAAAAACCACGCCAAGACACACACTGGTACCAGGCCACCCAATAAGAGGGCATTGTGATTGGACGAAGGGCCCCACCATTGACCCACGATCGCCCCACATAGGGAGGCCCAGGCAGCCAAGCGACTGCACCCCACGCCTGTTTCCCACAGAGGAAGGTGACCCGTGGTGGGGGAGGGGCAGGAACACAGGTGGCAAGCAGTGGCCGCAGCGGAGACAGGTCCAGCTGCTGCAGCAGGAGGACAAAGCTCCAATGAGCCCTGATCGCCACCCAGGCCCAGGGACCCTACCTGAGGGGTCCTGGATTAGGAGAGGGCACAGGCCTGACTGAGTGACACCCTGATCCTGTGCACGAATATCATGCACTGGGCCTCTGGTCTAATGTACAGCACCCGAAACGACCCAATGACTGAACCTGCATTAGACCTGTCCCTATGAGGCACTCTGACCACCAGGGGGGAAACACTCAGAGCATGAGCTGCCCCCTGGTGGTCAGTGAGCTCTCACTACAGGAGCGCTGCTCAGCGGAAAAACAGAGGCTGGGCTTAGGGCTAGTGAACACAGCTGCAGCAGAGCCAGCCTCTCCCGCCTCCAGGCAGCACGCTCCCGAGCAAGGGCTGGAGCTGCAGGGCCAGGATCAGCGGGAGCAGCGTGGCACCCGGGCCTGGCTCAGGCTCCTCCTGGGCCTCCGGCTGCTGGGCACAGTACTACACCCCTCAGGGGGTGTCCGGCTGCTGGTTTGGGCCTGATCCCCGCAGGAACCAAGGGGTCTGAATGGTGAGTGGGTGCAGGCCAGGCTGAGGGACCCTGCTGGTGCATGAGTCCGTGCACTGGGCCCCTGGTAGACACATGGAATTGGAATCCTAGAAAGAGGAGGGAAGGACACCAAGAAAAAAGGTTGAAGAAATAACTGCAAAGTATTTGTCAAAATTTCATATAAATTATAAAGAGATCTAAGTACAGTGGTACCTCAAGATACGAGTTTAATTTGTTCCGTCACCTGGAGACATGGGAAACTATGAGACTCAGGAGTTGCGGTAAACGGGTGGGTCGTGTGCAGCCGGCCCATCCGAGTGATTACTCCTATCTCAAATGTTGCTTCTATTTCAAAGCAAAAATCACTCGCTCAACAGCTTGTATCTCAAAAACCTCGTATGTTAGGGCACTGGTATCTTGAGGTACCACTGTAAACCGAAGTACCCCAAGAAGAAATGAAAATAAACAACATTAAATCAAAGCACATTGAAGTCCAACAGGTGAAAAAGATAAAATGCCCACAGGCAGCAAAGTAAAAACCACCCATATGTCAAGGAGCAAGATGAATGAAAACATCCAAGTTCTGCCTGCCCATCAGGCTAACTGCTCTCAAAGCCACCCCTTCTGGACGTGTGTCTGGGGTCCTCCAGGGGCAGGAAGCTCATCTTCCTAAAACACAGGCTTTCCTTCAAACACCAGACTCACTGCTCATTCCCAGCCCCTCCTCCTGCCTCTGCTGACCTGGGATGGCGCTGCCCCCTCTGTTCTCTCTGTTGTTGTGGGATTCTGGGGCGGGATTCTCCCTTCTCAGTCTCTATTTGTTCAACAGGGGTCACTGAGCAGAAGGGGCAAAAGCAAAATGGAGGCGTAGGCAGCTCCAAACTCTTGTTCCTCCACAAAAGCATCAAACAAAACAAATCAAACAAAACAAACGGAAACGATCAGAACTGGCATCTGTCGGGCTCTGGAACACAGTCGGACCTGCAGCAACTGAGTGAACCCTGAGTCAAGCACATGCCACTAAGAGAGGGAAGGAGCCAGGCCGGTGTGGCCTAGGGGCTGAGCGTCCACCCAGGAATCATGAGGTCACAGGAAGGTTTACTGGGTTGTGGGCTCCATCCCCAGGACAGTACATGCAGGAGGCAGTCCATCCGTGTTGGTCTCTCTTGAGGTTTCCACTCTATATCACTCTCCCATCCTCTGTCTCTAAAATCCGTTTTAAAAACCAGGTGTTCAAAAAGGAAGAGAGAAGGAAGGCTTCCTGGTGTTTGACCTGCCCACGCATCCGCCTCACCAGCGTGATCGCAGTTTCCAAGTGGTGGCGGCCGCCTTCCCAGAGGAACAGGGACCTCAGTCCCAGATCCCTGTAACTGTGTGTCCTCACCTGGAGCTGTGGGAGGGTGGACACAGGTGGCTGCTCACCTCTGAGAAGGGAGGTGCTCACCTGTTTTCAAGGAGGACGAGGTACCTCAACTCTACCCAAGCATTTGCTTCCAAGAGCCAAGTTATTCTGTTTTAATAATTTAATATTTATGATTTTTATTATTTATTTATTTGTGTGTGTTAATCCTGCTGGCCAGGGATGGGCACTGCCCCTTCTGCTCTTTCTGTTTTTGGTAGATTTTGAGGAACTTTCAGTCTCAAAATAAAAGCTTCATCCAGTGCAAATTCTTATTCCAAAACCCCAGAAACAAATATGGCCCACGGACGGTAAAAGGGAGTGAGAGGAAGCTCCATCGAAGTGCCTCTAGGGGAGTACCTCTGAGTCCCCATCAAACCCAAGGAAGGAGGACTCTCAATCCTGGAAGCTACTCCCAAAGGAATTGGTTCAGAGTGATGGGTCTCAGGAAAGGAGGGAAGGAGGACAAGGGAAGAAGGGACCCCTTGTGGCCAGCATCCTTGAGTGCTTTCCCATCTGGGGTCACCCCTAGGATGACAAGTCAGGCATGCAGCCCAGGGTCACAACTGCACCTTATAGGCAGACTCTATGCAAATGGGGCTCTCCTCCTGCTCATAAAAGGGGGCCCTTGCCCAGCATGTTGGGGAGACACGCAGTACCCAAGCTCCTGAGACAGCACCCCAGTGGCTCCACCATGGACTTGGTGCCAAGCTGCATTCTCCTCGTGATCATTTCTCAAGGTCATTGTCAGGAGTGGAGAGCGCTGAGCCCTGTGCCTGTGCCTGTGCCTGTTGGTGCTTCCATGTGATTCTAAGTCCCCTGTGTCTCTGTGTTTGCAGGTGTCCAGTGTGAGGTGCAGCTGGTGGAGTCTGGGGGAGGCATGGTGCGGCCTGGGGGGTCTCTGAGACTCTCCTGTGCAGCCTCTGGATTCACCTTCAGCAGCTATGCCATGAACTGGGTCCGCCAGGCTCCAGGGAAGGGGCTGGAGTGGGTTGCATACATTAGTGGTCCTAGTGGTAGTAACATATACTACGCCGACTCTGTGAAGGGCCGCTTCACCATCTCCAGAGACAACGCCAAGAACTCGCTGTACCTGCAAATGAGCAGCCTGAGAGCCCAGGACACGGCCGTGTATTACTGTGCGAGAGACACAGTGAGGGGAAGTCAGTGTGAGCCCAGACACTAACCTCCCTCAGGAGGCAGCAGGGCTGGGCTGCAGGGGGCTCTCAGGACACCAGGGGGCGCTCAGGGCCCACAGCACAGAGAGCAGCCCCAGGAGCAGGAGCAGAGAGAGGGCATGGAAGGGCCTTCCTGTTGAGCCCAGGGATTTCCTCTCAAACTCTCAGCTGCCTCCAGGGAAGGCTCTTCCTTCTCAAGTTCTCACTGCACACAACAGGGAGGAAGGGCACTGTGTAAACAGATGACATGGCAGCAGGGAGCAGGGACTCTCCTTCTCCAAGTCTTTTATTTTCTGTGTCTTTTTCTCTGCAAGGAGACCATCCTCAGGGCTCTCCTCGTCCTGGGTTTGGGAAACATTCCCACCAAGAAAGACCTCAGCCACTGCGTGCTGACCTCAGGCCTCTACAAGCCCTCTTATAGGCCCACCTACCCCTCCTATTCCTGTTTCCGACTCACCAGGGCCACCTCGACCAGCATCATCTCAGGACCTCCCATCACAGCACTCAGTCCTCCCTCCCTGTTGGAAGAAACACACAAGGGCTTTAATCTCACAGAAACGAGTGGGTAGAACTAGTCTGTATTTTGAATTTGCAGAGCTTAAGAAAGTAATGAATAACGCATGGAGTAAGACTAACACTGTAGATTATACCTGGGTCAACTTCAGCAAGTCTGAGGAAACTCTCCAAAATGAAGCACAGAGTAAATTTTCCCCAAAATAGCCAGTGTCAGGAATGCAAGAGATAATAAAGCAGTCAAATAACTTACATATAAAAGTCTAAGCAACCAAACATCCGAACAATTAAATGACCATTTGGACAGTTGCTATGACATGCACTGACCACCGGGGGCAAACACTCAATGCAGGTGCTGCCCCTTGGTGGTTAGTGCCCTTCCACAGTGTGAGCACAACTCAGTTGACTGACAGACAGCAGGCTCAATGATGGTGATCACAGCTGTGGTGGCACAATCCTCTCCGGTCTCTGCAGCAGCAGGTACTGAGTGATGGCAGGTGAGCAGGGCAGGGATGAGCTGCAGAGGCGTGGCATCCATGCCGACCCCTTGGCGCACTATCACATCCCTCAGGGACGTCAGACAGCCGGTTTTGGCCCGAACCCCACAGGCCCCAAAGGGGTCCCTAATTGTGAGAGGGTCAGGGTGATGGGTCTCAGGAAAGTAGGAAGGGTGTGTCAGGACGGGAGCCCTTGTGGCCAGCATCCTGCAGTCCTTTCCATCTGGGGTCGCCCCTAGGATGACAAGGTCAGGCATGCAACCCAGAGTCCCAGCTGCACCTTATATGCAGACTCCATGCAAATGGGGCTCTCCTCCTGCTCATAAAAGGGGGTCCTTGCCCAGCATGTTGCGGAGACACCCAGCACCCAAGCTCCTGAGACAGGACCCCAGCGGCTCCACCATGGACTTGGTGCCAAGCTGCCTTGTCCTCCTGATCATTTCTCAAGGTTATTGTCAGGAGTGGGGAGCGCTGAGCCCTGTGCCTGTGCCTGTTTGTGCTTCCGTGTGATTCTAAGTCCCCTGTGTCTCTGTGTTTGCAGGTGTCCAGTGTGAGGTGCAGCTGGTGGAGTCTGGTGGAGGCGTGGTGCAGCCTGGCGGGTCTCTGAGACTCTCCTGTGCAGCCTCTGGATTCACCTTCAGCAGCCACGATATGCACTGGGTCCACCAGGCTCCAGAGAACGGGGTGGACTGGGTTTCTGCTATTGGTACTGGTGGTGGCACATACTACGCTGACTCTCTGAAGGGCCGCTTCACCATCTCCAGAGACAACGCCAAGAACTCTTGTACCTGCAAATGAGCAGCCTGAGAGCCGAGGACATGGCCGTGTATTACTGTGCGAGAGACACAGTGAGGGGAAGTCAGTGTGAGCCCAGACACTAACCTGCCTGTGGGAGGATCTCTGATCAGCACGGGGCACTCAGGGTCCCTGAACACAAGGACCATCCCAGCAGCAGGTGCAGTGGGAGGTTAGGGCTGGTTCCTGTGTGGTTTCCTCCTCATGTCACAGTTTCCTTCAGGGAACCAATGGGTCCTGATCCTTCAGTGACCTCTGAGACTCTGAGTGAGAAAAGTATGTTGTGCAGAGAAACAACTTTCTCATGTGGCCAAACCACTGAAATTTTCTTTTGGAAACTCTTGTGTCCAAATAATAACAATCAAATCTTCTGACTCTCATCACCTAAATCCAACCGGAGGCTCTGTGTACTCAACAGTGCAGCTCAGCCCCTCAGAGTTCAGGTCCCAGGCAGCCAACAGGACATGAGCACCAGAGTCTTGTGACCACAAAACTAGAGAAGAAAGACCTTGAGGGTGAATATCATTGGCCTGTCATGGTGCTCATAGTAACTAGTGTAGGTGACAGTCGGCAGATGGATTAGGGACCCACACCAGCTTGGTACAGATGTCCAGGGTGTCGACAAACACACACCACAGTACATGAAATGTTATTTCCACTCGTAACTACATCTCAGAGGAGCACAGGAAAGGCCTCTAGGAAGCCAGACCTGCTCTGATGGAGCCAGGAAAGGAGGCTGGCTCAGCGCATGTATTTAGGTGAGGTGGAGGCCGAGGGAGGAATTCTGCTTCCAGAGGCCTATGTGGGTTCTACCTCTTAGTGACAAATGGAGACAAGACCAATATTTCGGTCAGATTCCCATGTGGGTCAGATGGGGAAGAGGCTGGGAATGAGCCATACGTTGTCAGCATTCAAATGTAATGTAATATAATGTCTGGCCAGCTATTTTCCTCAAACATTTTAATATATGACCAAAAATGTTGTTGATAACAAATGTGTCTGCAGGAATGAGTGCGAGAACAATGAAAAGAACAATGGTGTTTGATGAGGATGATGGTGTTGATGATGGTGTTGATGGTGATGGGGGTGATAAGGAAGATGATGGTCTTGATGACAAGGATGGAGTGAGACAGGGGTCCTGGTCCAATGAAAGGAAGGCTCCTCATACACACACACCATCACCATGGCGCCTGCAGTGAGGTGAGTCCACCCTTCCCTGTCAGTGTTGAGAGACTTCATAGAAGGAACAGAAATGAATTGTGCAGCTTGAGGAATCCATGGTGAGACCAGACCAGGAATGACCCTAAAGGTGTCCAAGGGGGAATACCTTAGACCTGGGAAAGGGTCACCTTCTAGAACAGAGACACTGTGAGAATGTGCATGTAAAAAACAGGGGTCCCGTTCCCACCAGTTTGCAGTGACACAGGTCCTTATTTCCCTTGATCCCTGCCTGCATGACCTTTAATGCTTCTACTTCAATCAACTCCTGCTCTTCATTATACAGGTGTTTCCTACGATGATGCGAGGTGTCTCTATGATGCCCTGCACTTCCTTCTGGGCCTTCACTGAAGGCAGCTTTAAACCCATATGTCCAGTAGCTCCCTGTCCATGAACATCACGCCCGTTTCTGTCATGTGACTCAAATCAAGTCCAGCTTCCTCCCCTCCCCCAGTTGCACAGTCACGTCCACATTTATGGATAGGTTCCCAGCAGTGCTCCCCTCTGGTCCCAGACCTGGTCCAGTCCCTGTGGCTGCTGAAGCCAATCCACATCATTGATAGAGGCAAGCCATTTTCTAGGAAGTTCTTGCAAAATCACCCAAAACAGCACCCATGAAAGAAAATACTGATGTTGAACTTTAATAAAATAAAAACATTTTCCCCACCAAATATTCCAACAAGTTAACTTAATGACAATCTTAGCAAGAGAATAACTTTCCGACCCCTGTGCCGATTTGGACAATGTGTGCTTTGCACATTAAGGTTGTGGAATGTTATGGGGGAACTCCCAGCATCCTCGGGGACAGGGCAGAGGGAGGCTGGGAGTGAGGGATTCCTGACAGGGATGAAGTTCCATTTCCTGTGAGAAAATATATGCTAGGAATTCTCCAATCCTCCTCCCTCTGAACCCCAACATCACTGATAACACTAGACAGAGGAACCAGGTCACGTAACAGGCTGCCATATCATTGAAAATACAAGAGATTCTCCATGGTGCACATGCATAGTCACTGCTTTTCTTCCTAATCTTTTCTCCAGGTCAAAACATGATTTCTCTTAAAGTGATTAGCTTGCGGTTTCTGCAATATGCTATGGGCTTGCATCTCAGCAGAGTTTTTACAGTGTATTAATATAATAAAGCAATGAAAGCCGAATATGCCGATGATGGACTAGAGCTGCTCAACTTCTCACAATAACATGCAATGACCAGCAGGGGGCAGACGCTCCAACTGGTAGGTTAGCTTGCTACTGGGTTGTGGCACATCAGGACTGAGCTAGATAATCCAGACATGCCCCGGAGCCCTCCCCCAGTACCTTGTTCCTCCCCGATTGGCCAATCTCCCATGTCTCTCCCAGCCCCAGTTGTGCTCTGGTGGGGTCTCTTGGCGTGGCCTGTGCCATTTCACCATCTGGAACCCTTCGGGGGTTGTTGACCTGCAGGTTTTGGCCCAATTAACAAGCCAGGTCAAGGGACCCCACTACTGCACCAATGTGTGCACTGGGCCTCTAGTAACACAATAAAAATGTCCAACATCAAGAATCTAGGGTCTCCCTCTTCCTTCTGCTTTGGTAGTAGTTACTCAATCAAAGTGAATACAGACCTCAGACCCTCTATTTATAAGGAAAAGGCTCCCCCACATGCAAATTTCTGTTCATGCTGCAGGTACATCCTCTCCTGGGCTGAGCAGGCACACAGCTCTCTCCTCACTCAGGGCTGAGGTCTCAGAAAGGCAGAGCTGTGGTCGAGAACAAGATGAGACTGTTGGGCCTTCTCCTGTGCTTGCTGACAGCCCACCACGGTGAGGGTCTCAGGGGTCAGGCCGGGGTCATGGGGTGACTATGATTGCAGGTGACTGACAGTATTGATGTTCCTTGTCCCCAGGTGCCCTGTCCCAGGTGCAGCTGCAGGAGTCGGGCCCAGGACTGGTGCCACCCTCGCAGACCCTCTCCCTCACCTGCACAGTCTCTGGATTCTCTCTGACAAGCTATGGTGTATCCTGGATCCGCCAGCCTCCAGGAAAGGGGCTGGATTGGATCGGTGTTATATGGAGTGGTGGAAGTACAGACTATAACCCAACATTAAAATCCCGCCTAAGCATCACCAGGGAAACGTCCAAGAGCCAAGTTTACTTAAAACTGAACAGCCTGAGAGCCGAGGACACAGCCATGTATTACTGTGCGAGAGACACAGTGAGGGGAAGTCAGTGTGAGCCCAGACACTAACGTCCCTGAGGAGGCAGCAGGGCTGGGCTGCAGGGAGCTCTCGGGACACCAGGGGGCGCGCAGGGCCCACAGCACAGAGAGCAGCCCCAGGAGTAGGGAGGAGAGGCAGGAAGGGCCTTCCTGTTGGGCCTAGGGATTTCCTCTCAAGCTCTCAGCTGCCTCCAGGGAAGGCTCTTGCTCTTTCTCTGAGGCTCTAATTCCAACTTTCTCACTGCAGATCCAGAGGAGGAGGTAACACCGCTCATGGCAGATGACATGTGGGCGGTGATGGGGAGTCTCCCCACAACATGATACTGTACATAGAGAACCCACAACACTCGATTAAAAAGACTATTTGATTAATAAGTGAATTTGAATGGGAGGTGGGGAATAATGGGGTATTAAGGACAGATATGTAATACCTTAATCAATAAAAGAAATAAAATAAATGAATTCGGAAATGTAGCAGAATATGAAATGAAGAGGGAAAGTCAATGGTACTTTTATACACCAATTATGAATTCTCAGAAAGGAAAACCAAACCCACAATCTCATTTACCATTGCATCAAAAACATTAAGGTAATTAAGCATAAACTTTGCCAAGCTGTCAAAGATTTGTAATCAGAAAAATAGAGGATATACAGTGAAAACTATCTTGATCATGGATTGTTAAAATTAACATCATTAAAATGTCCATATTACACAAGGCACTCAACAGATTCATGTAATCACTATTAAAATAGGAAGAGCATATTTCAGAGAACTACAACAATTACTCCAAAAATTTATATTGAACCAAAGAAGACCCTAATTAGCCACAGCCATCTCGACAAAGAAGAAAACCTTGGTGGGATAACAAAACCACATACCGAATTGTACTCGAAAGCCACAGTAATCAAGACAGCCCGGTACTGGCACGAGAACAGACATATACATCCATGGAAGAGAACAGAGTCCCAAGAAATGTACCCAAGCCATTGTGCTCAATTAATATTTGACCAAAAGTGCAAAAGAATGTACACTGGAGTTAAAACAGTCCTTCGACAAGTTTTGAATGGTTAAAAATTAAATGTGCGGAAACCATAAAAACCATAGGCAGCAAAATCTGAGACATCTCTCTTAGCAATGTGTTTACAGATACATCTCCCAGGACAAAGGACACTAAGGAGAAAATAAACAAATGGGAAAACATCAGAATCAAACGTGTCTGCACAGCAAAAGGAACCATCCACCAAATGGAAATGGAGCCCACATTATGGGAGAACATATTTGGCAAGGATACGTGTGATAAATAGTCAATATCCAAAATGTATGGGAAATCAATACAACTTAACCAAAGGAAGACAAGCAATCCAATTACAGAATGGGCAAAAGGTTTAAATACACACTTCCCCTAAGGGAACATATAGAAGGACTCCGCTGTGAACATGGTCCCTGTGTCACCCATCTTCTCTCAGGTGGGGTCAGACCTCAGCTATGAAATACTCTGTCTCATGAATATGCAAAAGAGAGGAGGCAGACCAGGTTAAATATGGGTAAGTCTGTGCCCTGAGGGCATCCCCACAGCCACACCCTCCCCCACAGAAGTGCTCCCAGCACAGCCTCACCATGGACTGCAGCTGGACAACCCTCCTCCTGGTGGCCATGGCGACAGGTAAGGGTTCCCGTCCTCGTTCAGGGGGGTCCAGGGAGAGTCCAGGGGGTTCCACTCACTCCTTTCTCCTCCCACAGGTGTCCACTCCCAGGTGCAGCTGGTGCAGCCTGGGGCTGAGCTGAGGAAGCCTGGGGCCTCCGTGAAGGTCTCCTGCAAGGCTTCTGGATACACCTTCACCAGCTACTGGATGCAATGGGTGCGACAGGCCCCAGGACAGGGGCTTGAGTGGGTGGGGGAAGTTAACCCTAGCAATGGAAACACAAACTATGCACAGAAGTTCCAAGGCAGAGTCTCCATGACGGCAGACAAGTCCACGAGCACAGGCTACATGGAGCTCAGCAGCCTGAGAGCTGAGGACACGGCCGTGTATTAAGTGAGGGGAAGTCAGTGTGAGCCCAGACACTAACCTCCCTGAGGAGGCAGCAGGGCTGGGCTGCAGGAAGCTCTCAGGACACCAGGGGGCGATCAGGGCTCAAAGCACTGAGAGCAGCCCCAGGTGCAGGGGTAGAGGAGTGGGAGGGATGGGCCTTCCTGTGGGCCCTTGGATTTCTTCTCAAGCTCTCACTGCCTCCAGGGAAGGCTCTTCCTTCTCACTGCAGAAAACAGGGAGGAAGGTCACTGTGTTTGCAGGTGACATGGCAGCAGTGACAGGGACTCTCCTTCACCAAGTCTCCTTCACAAATTCTAAAAGTGGCTTTTTTCACTCTTTTCAGTGTTTCACTGATGAGTGTGAACCCCATGATGGGTCGCTGGGATTGAACTATGTGCACAGCTCTGCATCCCTCCTTTGGGGGACCAGTTCCCTCAGTGTCTGACTCCCCCTGTGCCCTCCTCCTCCTGGTTCCAGGGAGATCACAGGCTCTCCCTCTGCTGGGAGGCCTGAGCACACTCAGGGCCACAGACCTCACCCTTTCTCTGTAGGTCCACACTGACCCCCGGAAGGGCTGTCAGCTCAGGGCACCAAACACTGGGGGCCCACATGCATCCACACGAGGGGACAGTGCTAACCCCACAGCAGAGACAGGTGACCCTGAGGGCTGGGAAGTGCTCCATGGAACTCCTCCTGCACCTGCCCTGCTGGAGCCAATGGTTTCTAGCTTCACTGTGGGTGAGATGTGCATCCTGAGTGTGTTGGAAGCTGAGGAACATCCATGAGACCCGCTGCGTCCATACTGTCCTCTTACTACTTGTCCATGAGACACAGAGTCATACAGACACATAGATGCACACACAGTCTCACACAAAGAGTGAAAAACACACTGTCCCACACACAGTTTCACACTCATTTCTTGAAAAGACATGCATTCACACATGAGCAGTGGTACTAAACCGTTCATGTCATTAAAAACAGTACTTTATAAATTCTATGTAAGATAATGGGGTTATCTCTAGCCAATTTGTCTCAATGGACAGAGCTTCGGCCTGCAGACTGAAGGGTATTCTGCTTGATTCTGGTCAAGAGCACATATCCCAATGCCTGATGTGCAGGAGGCAGCCAATCAATGATAATCTCTCATCATTGATGTTTGTCTCTCTCTCTCTGTCTCTCTGTCTCTGTCTTTATTTCTCCATTAGTGTCTGAGATCAATAAATGAATATTTCTTTTAAATAATTTTAAAAATAAAACATGGGGTTATATTTCATTTTCTTAGATCCACATAAAACATATATGAGGTCTGCAAGCAACTATTATTCCACAATTGATCAAAACTTGTGAGGGTCAATAATTCTATTTCTCAGTCCACTTAGTAGGAGCTCAAATTAA